>OX103976.1:16416985-16440952 GCA_944470395.2 Schistosoma turkestanicum | reverse complement strand
ACTAGCTTCGTGAGAAAATTCTTGAAAGTCTAGTGAGAAGCCATGACCAGTATAGTTCAACCGTATCAGGAGTGAAGCACTACCAACTGAAGACAAAGGATAAGGTCACGTAATACCAAGGTTTTTTTTTAAGTTGAACATTAAAACCGTAGGATTCCGGCTCAGTGGTCTACAGGTTAAACGTTTGCGCATAAGACCGAAGGTCCCGGATTCGACAGCCATGGGGAGGGTGTGTGGATGCTTACTGCCGATGAGTCCCATGCTAGGACGAAACGGCCGTTAACTGTTTTTTTAATGTAGGTCTAACAATGATCGATTCATGATTTCAACAACTCATGAAACTCAACAATCTCCACAACCCTACAATGAACATCGCATACTCTCCTAAGTTTATACACCAGGGATTCGGAAATGAAGCTTCATATTAAACATATATGTCATCAATGTGTAAAATTAATGCTCATTATTGAAACATTTTCTTGACAGGAATATATATTCATTCATAGTTAAATTAGTTTTGCGTTCTGAGCATATACACAGTCCATTTCATACAATTACGTTAAAACTTAATATTGTGTTTGTATTGATTTTGATCATTTTTAATGGAATTTGTTGTGAATTAAATAAAAACAATTCTGTATAAATTCTGTTTATACATCTAATTTTGATATGTCACAATAAAACCTTGTCTTTGCTAATTCAAAGTAACCCTTAATATCATTTAAAATAATTTTTCTATGAGGTCAAGTTACAGTATCCTTTTCTGAATTTTACTCACTGATCACAAGGTCACTAATTTTTATTAGGTCAACAATAAACCATAATTTTAATGACGTGGGGCTGCGCAATAACTTAGATTGAGCAAAGTTAGACATTAGCACCAATGGACGCCAGTCGGCTCAACGGTCTAGAGGTTAGGTATATAATTCCGAAGGTCCTGGGTTCGATTCCCATAGGCGGTAGTCGTGAATGAGCACTTCTGAAAAGCCTCATTCTAGGACGATACAGTCATCCAGTACTCTTAGGTTCTAATGGTGGTCTATCAATAATTCCTTCATGGTTTCAATATTAAAAATATAAATTTAAAAAATACTAGTGTATTGTACATGATTAGCTATGTTCTGCGATGTAGGAATAGGTTGGAAGAAAGCTAGGGCTGGCCAAACCAAAACATGGCAGAAATCCATGAAGTCATTGACAAGTGGACTGATCCATGTCCGTAGGTGCCGACTACTTAGCTGCGGCCCGCGAGAGGAGACCGCGAATGACGTGGCTGAAAACCATTTGAAATGGCCTAGGTGCATTCATTCTTTGTGTTCTCTCGAATCCTAACCTTCAGAGTTCCTCATCATTTTTATCTTTTTCTTTTTAAGTTTATTTCACTAGACCCTACTTCTTGAATAATATATTCGAACCCTAATCTCTCCGATTATTGTTAATAATTCTGCTACAATGAGATTTGAAGTGACAATTACATCTCTGTGCTAATGTGGTATGGCAACTTCAACTGATGTACATACGTGCGAAGTTCTATGTTGTTGATGTTGATTGATCTGATTGATTGTAGATGATTTACATTCCATCGACTAATCAGTATCATTTGAAGAATTTTATTTTGACCAATTCGGTCTCGTGTGCTGTTACTGGTATGAGGTCGGTTGCCACTTCCCGGCTGCCCACACCGTGGAAGGTTGTTTCTTGAGGAACCTGAAAAGGTAGATTAGAGTTGGTCTTAACGACCTGAGAGCGTGACCGTAGAGCCCAGGGGACAGCTCCTTGAGGCCGGTCACGCACGGCCTTTTGATGAATGGTTTTTTTAGTATTAGCTCCACTCTTAAAAGCCCTTAGTGGGCACGCTTACCGCCGGAGACGGAAATCCGTGAGATAGGGTTAGGTGTGACATTTTTAGGGTCAAAATTTTCTACCCCTCCTTCCTTTTGAGAAGGCAGCATCGCTGCAGATGCTGGTTGTCCGAGAGAAACACCTTACTGCTGTTACACCCCTGTGCAGTCAGTCAGCAGTACGACTTCGCCCTCAGAGCTTGGGTAGCTGCTTTTAGTCTGATCGTTCTCCAATCGACCTGCTTGGCAGAGTAGAACCTTCAGGAACATAGCTCCGTTGGATCATCACGATAGTCAAGCCCGACCACCACGTCATGATAGCAGCTATGGTATCATTTAATATGATTGCATTAATTGACATTGCAGTCAACATATCTCTTGTATACATCTTCAAGAGCAGAAAAGTAACAATAAATCCTGACCTTACATGTTAACATATCACAAGAGAACACGATTTTGATCACTTCTGTTGTCATTAATTATTTTAAAGGTTAGAAATGTTCAATTATCAATCAATATTAAAGGATAAAACATTATTTATTTAAAGCATACATCCTCCAATGATTGAATAACATAACTCTTGAAACTACAGAAAATCAACTCAGTTCAATTACTTTCACATATTTTATACGAAATCACTTAATTCTATCTTTCAGTTTCAAAAACAACACTCCTATCACTTCCTTGACATTCATAACCATGTGAGGGAGTATTTCTAAAGGGAGAGTACTACTATTCTGCTTATTTCAGTTTAGCTTACCCCACTCATTCATTATTAGTTATTTCATGAATAAATTAATTTTCTAATTAACTAATTTTGTACAGATTTATCAATTGGACATTGAAACTAATCTAATTCATAATTCAAATTAGTGGGAAAAAAATTGAAACTTGAAATGTATCAAACCAACGTTTCATATCCAACATCATTTGTCAATCTTTTTAAAAAAATTTGTTATGGTATCAATTGCTTAGAGTCATTTTCTTATAAACCTACTTTCAAGAATGTAACATTTTATAAACTCATTAGTTTTGTATAAAAAACATAAAAAAGATTATAGTTTTTCACTGTACAAGTTATGGAGATTGTTAAGTTTCATTGAAATAATGAATTTATCATTGTTAGACCAACATTATAAATTTGAAAGGTGTTACGCCTGCACGTAAACACGTCAACCTGATATACTTGAACTGTAATGAGTTCACCTAGTCGGAAAACGAGAGCGAGGATAGAGTATCCGGTGACACGACATGCTACTCAAATCCAATTATCCAAACCCCTATATTGAGTAAAAATAAGAAGACTTGAGTGTGAAGTAGAACCTGTATTCTACAAGCATTCAGAAAGTACGAGGTCCGAATCCAGAAGAGAATCAGGATCCCGGACTAGGGATCAGGGATCGGGTCCTGGTCCTGGTCGTGGTCATAAAACGTTACAGATAATACTTATTTATACATTTTGGTCGAATAGGAAACGGCATCGAAGTCTGCGATATTGACAGTTAAGACGACCAAGAGGAAGCAATGTTTGAAGTGACATTGATAGTCAGGACAACCAATAAGAAACAACATTGGAGCACGTAACATTGATATCTACTAGGACGACCATAAAATTGACCAGTAGGAATTAACCAACAGGAATTGACCAATAATTCTCATAGGATATTGGATGAATACCCTAACAAAAGGACTCGTCCGATTACAGGACTGACCCATCAGAAGTCTTCATCCACGATTCCAGCAAGCGGGAATCGAATCGAAGACTTTCGGTCTCGGGCGCGAACCCCTAACCTTTAGACTACTAAGCCAGCATCGAACGGTGTTAGTTTTTAACTTTAATTAATCTATACTATTGCGTAACCCCACCGGTTGCCATCAGTTTGTAACTGCTTAAACCTGAAAGGTTTCCGGCCGTGGTCGAACAATGGTCATTTCATTATTTCAATGAAAACACATTGTAAAAACAAGCCAAAGAAATTGAGAGATGAAGATCCTTCAATAACAATAAAGCTAGTATCTATTTTATGCCTTGATAATATCAGTCGATGATTAGGTTATCGGACGGCATAACTAGTCAATTTGTCCACGCTCTACCAAGTAAAAATGTATATCAGTCAATATATATGTAGACATTACTAAAGAACGATAAGGTGGAACCGACTGAAACACAACTCATTATTGCTTAACATGTAGTCAACACTTCACAAAAGTGAGCATAACAACTTTAACGAAATGAAATGAATTTAGAGACGACAGTAGTAATGATTTACAATCAATCAATATGCTTACTTTACATAATATTAGTGATTAGTATTAGTCGGTTAAGGATAGAAAACATGGAAGAATAATAAAATAGCGACAAAGGACTACATATTTATAAGTTCATGAATCTTAAACTTCAATAAGAAACTTTTCCAAACTCATGAATGCACTTTTTTAAATGATTAGAAATTGTAATCTGTACCAATATGTAGAGCCTAAACTGCTTGTCTCGGCCTTCGGAAAAACAAATAATCCGTTCTTCCTGTAATCCATTATTGACGCCTCTTTCAACCTTGTTAATCAGTCTTTTGAAGCCTTGACTGTTTTTATTTTTATGTCTGATCATAAATACTTAGTCATGCCTCATAACAAAGAGATAGTCTACTCCCTGTTTGTGTACAATGCTTCAGCTTTACGCTTCTCGTTTTTATGTCTATCTGCAAAAGCGAGCGTATAAACTAGATTTATTCGAATGAAACTGTATTAGGCTTCTCTCTAACACTGTCACATAAACGGGATTAAACTAAGAAAGGAAAGATTTATTTTCGGTTAGAGTATTGAAGATTTGTGTTTATACACATCTGAAATCTTCAAATGCTTACTAGTGACTAGCTTCGTGAGGAAATTCTCAAAGTTCTAGTGAGAAGACGTGACCAATGGAGTTCAACCCTGTCGGGTGTAGGCGGTAACTACCAAAGACAAATGGGTGAGGTCGCGCAAAATCCGTAGATCAATCAGACGAAGGCATTAACACCATTGGATACCGGTTCAGTAGTCCAGAGGTTAGGCATTCGCGCGCGATACCGAAGGTCCTGGGTTCAAATCCTGTGAGGTGCAGGAGTCGTGGATGTGCTCTGCTGATGAGTCCCATACCAGGACCATCATAATCAACTTTCCGCCCACCAAATCGAGTGTAGTACCTACACATACATTTGAGTGTGTTCGCATTTAATTTGATCAAGCCCTATTGGTTAACTTGTTCGTATTGCAATAATTTATCTGTCTCATTGTACTTTTATTATTGTCGCGTTGGTATGAGCAGGAACGATTGAGGATTGCTTACCGACTACGTTCATGTTCGGTCTGTTCGCTTCAATGTTAGCCTCTTAAGTAATTCCATGATTCATTCAGTTTCCAGCTTACATATGTGTACATTTTAATCCTGTTCAGTCACTCAGTCACTTGCTCTTCAGCACTTGCATATCATTCATCACACATCTTCTAACCTTGTCATTTATTCGATTATATCTTGGGAGCTTTTATTCAAGTGTGCATAAGTGCATACTTACTTCACTTATCACATGTCTACTCTATTTTTGTCTGACTATAAGTACACAGTCCCGCTTCATCGCAGTGGGTTAACTCACTCACCTTCTCCACTTTGCTTCGTTGTGCCTTTCACACTTCGTATTCTTATGTCTGTGTATGTGAATGAATTGCCTTAAATAAATTCATCCACAAAAACTATATTTGGCTTTTTATTACCCTTGTGATAAAAACGGAGTTTACCAAAGCATGATATTTAGAAACTGAATAGAATATTTTTTTCATAACATATTTGTTCAATTAGAGTTATGGAGATTAGTGTTTGTTGCACGTTGAAATCATCAATCAGTAATTTTCAGACCACCATTAGAAACCCGAAAGACCTGGACAATCGTTTCCTCCTGAAATGGGATGCATCAGCAGTGCGCATTCACGGCTCTTGCACCCCACGGGATTATAACCTGGGACCTTCGGCCTTGCACACGAACGCCTAACACGGGAACCCCTGAGCCGGTACCCAACGGTGTTAATGTCCAACTCTAATCAGTCTGAGGATTTCTGGCAACCTCATTCACTGTCTTCGGTAGTTACTGCCCTCACCGGATAGGGTTGATCTCCACTGGTCACGTCTTCTCACTAGAACTCTGAGAATTTCCTCACGAAGTTAGAGTCACTAGTAAGCACATTGTACGATTATTTCAATTCGAGTGCTTCCAGTTTTCTAATAATTGTCTAACAATGATTGATTACTGATTTCACTTTGTAATTACATATGTAATCATTCATCCAAATTGAAGTCAGACAGCGAGCCAGAAAAAAGGATACGTCCTTCTTCGAATGTAACCCAGCCACTAGAAATTAGTCTATTACCTTTTAAATCAAGTCATAAAAGAAATTGGAGTTTTGTTTCTTCACCGTAGCACTTTTTGTTTCATTTTGGGAATGCTTTGTATACATACATATCTACATATGCATCTATTCATTGAAATGTCCCATAATCACTTTTTGTTCTGTTCTGTTAACTAATCAATGATATTACAGGAAAAAGATAGTTTACATTACACAAGCGCATATATGTATATATTTCAACTAGGTATATACATTTCAGCTCTGTGCAATGCGAATTCGTGTACAAGACCACAAACACACACACACACACCTGCACAAACATATACACATATGTAAAATCAATGATCATCGAAGTGAGATTATGATTTTATTGCCTTATTTCAAATAAGTAATAATCATTAATAGTAGACAAAAAAAAAATCGTAGATAAAATGCATTCCATCTCTTTTAGAAAAAAAAATGAAACATGCACTGACTGATTCAAGTGCCTTAATCTTTTGGTGTTGTAAACTAAGCGAAAAGAATGAACTGACAAAATAAACATCGAATCACTGTAAAATAATAAAAACTTTCATCTGTAATGTTTTACAAGACTTTCTGCTTATATCATTGAAAGTATTTTAGGTTTCGTTTATAAAAGTATCCTTCATATTAATATTTTCTATTGAAATCATGAATGAAACTAAATTAGACCACGATTGGCAAAACCTTGAAACAACAGATTGCCATTTCATCCGAGTATCACACTCTTCATCAGTGAGCATTCATGACACCAGCATGAGGGAAACTAAACTCGCATCTTCGGTCTAAAGCGGGAACACTTAAACAATAGACGGTTGAGTCAAGGTCCGGTGGTTTCGATATCTAACTTCAAACAATCCATGATTTTGCGCAACCATCATCCACCGTCTTCGGTGGGTAACTGCTTAATAATAGACACAGTTTAACTCCGCTGGTCTCGACTACTCTGGAAATGTTCTCTTAAAGCTATTCACTAGTAAGTTGAAGAGATTGTTGGATTTCATCGAGAACCAATGAAAGCAATTCGGTTGCCTCTTGTGAGTATGCACATGCGCACTGTTGAGATGTTCCATACTAAGAATTATTCTGCACATCAGTCAAAATCATTCATATAGTTATCGTGGGAGTATGAACAATCTTCATTTTAGACTGATTCACCTCAATCTGTAAAAACAATTTGATGCGGCTTGTCTAAAAAATGAATCTAGTCAATATCAAAATGAACTGATTTTCGCTGTTCACTTCTAACTGATGTCTAACAGTATAATATTCAAATAAGTTATAACGAAGCTTCATAAAAAGTAGATCTTCTTACTGCCTTCAACCGAGCTAACATCAATGTACATTATCAACTCTCAGTTGATATCATGATTGACTTCAAGTATTTTTAAATAGAAAACTCGATATTTTTATTAATTTCAAAACTAACAAATATTCCTCTCCTATCTTACACTAAAAAGTTTCGTCATTTATCTCCAAACCAACAAATTTACAAACATGAAATCTTCATAAACATCATGTTCTACAGAACCATTTCTGTGAGTTGGTATTTAAAGATAGTCGATAAAAAGCACCAGACCTAGGTTTCTTGTTGATTGTCACTCTTAAGCAAGGTATACCTGTAGTGAACGAGAACGCAGGTGAGGCAACCGGATCGGATTTAATGAAAATTACAGAGTTACTCAGTAACATCGGAAAACCATGTCGTAAATTGTTCATTTGCAAAATATCAGTTCATCATATCGAACTGGATTGTTCCTGTTGCTAAATATCAATCCATTGTCACTATTCATGCGTTTCATACAAATTCCATTGTGTTCTAACTCTTCCTTTCTTGATCTTCCCCCATCTTCTGCTGCCAGACATTACGTTGACATTCACGTCATATACTACTTATAAGTAGCTCGCACCACATACCTACCATCTTGAAGAAAATAATACTCCCTAGCGAATTCGGTCCTGTTTCACTCAGCTTCACAATCACAGACGTTACTAGTGTTAAATAGTACGAAACCAAAGTCTACAGTGTCCCATCGACTACTTCCACCCATCATTTCACCTCTGAACACAGTGTACACACAGAATCAAGTCACCTAGAATAGTGATCGAAAAACCAAAACTGAAACAATCACCAAAATATCACGCACGCAATAACTAACCTGCTATTAAACTGGAAACAATCAGCGGTATAATCAACATTTTCAACATATTCATTAATAATTCTCCAGGAAATGATAAAAGATATATTGTTCTAGGTGATGGTGAAGCGTAAATTTTCACTATTAAACCAATTGTCATGCCTAAGATAACAGCTAATACAGTGAATGTTACAAATAAATTATCCAAATTAGTTATCCATTTCTTAAACTGAAATAATCAACAACAAAAAACAACAACAATAGTAAGAAAAAAAGTGAGCAATGAAAAAAATTTTATTTAGTTCATACAGATTGTTTTATGATTATTAAAGTTGAATATTGATCGAACAAACGTTAGACATTGAATGTAGGAGCCAAACTGAGGTTTGGACTCACAAATAACTGTCTAGGTAATAACTGTTTAAAGAATGATGTATATTTATATTTATGATGAATATTAGAACTGTCATTTACGCAAAGTCACTTGTATTGGTTTTTAAACTGGGAAAGGCGCGCATCTTAACTACCATTTTTTAAGGGTTTGTTTGTGAAAATCCCTTCATGTATACATTTGTAATTTGTCCTTATTGATTCTCTTAGTTGTACACTACGTTAGTCTGTTCGATTCAATTTTGAGATGATGATAATATTTGTATTTTATCATAGTTTCTATTTCTTCTGACTTTACTGAGTTTCTATGTTTCTTTCTAAACTGCATTTATGTTGTTTAAGCTGATCTGATACTTAGTCATGAGCGACAGTCATATTGATTTGTTCCTCTTTTGATTGTGTCACTAGCTTGAACTGGAATTGTGCATTTTGATTGTGAATTGAAGCACTCTTCCAGAATTGACAACACTCTGTTTTATAAAGCAACCAAATATTATCTGTCGAACGAATATGATCTATCCAGGAGGGATAGAATACCATTTATTTTGAATAATTGGACCATTGTTGATGGAATAACTGAGTGGTAATATTTGTTTAGGTATTGATGTATATTTATATTTATGATGAATATTAGAAGTGTCATTTACCCAAATCACTTGTTTTGGTTTTAAACTGGGCAAGGCGCGTATCAAAACTACCTAGACAGTTATTCCTCAGTCCAAACCTCAGTTTGAATCCTACATTAATACACTTGAATACCAACTTAGTAGTCTAGAGGTCTTGGGTTCGATTCCTGTGAGCCGGAGTCCTGGATGCGCACTTCTGATGAGTTTGAATATAAGTGAATTTCAATGTTAGTGTTCACATTGAAATGTGAAACACAATACTTGTTGTTTCACTTGATCCAGTGTATGAAACCATCAATATCAAATAACTAATAACTTCTGTAATAGGCGTGTGCATTTTATTTATATCTAAGATTTTCACTATAGAGTTGTCGAGATTGTTGAGTTTCATTGCACTGATGAATCAATCAATGTTAGACAACCACTAGAAACCTGGAAGCACTGTACACCCATTTCATTCTGGCATGGAACTCGTCAGCAGTGTGCGTCTATCACTTCCACTACTCGTAGGATTCGAATTTGGGATAGTCAGCCAGCATCCAACGGCGTTAATGTCTGCCTCTAGTTTCGCACAACCCCATCACCCATCGTCTCCAATAATTACTGCCTTGCACTCGACAAGGTTGAACTCCACTGGTCATCGCCATTCACTTCAACTCGGAGAATTTCCTCTCCAGTCTAGTAGTCACCAGTAAGCACATTTTACAATTGTTTCATTATAGATTTATAAAGACTGTTATTATTTTCTACTTAAATCATGCATCAATCATTATTCGACTATTGTATAATCCTTTTTTCTTTTTCAATATTTTTACGAGACAATCACTTCTATCTATCTTTCTATCTCTATAATCTTGCGCAGTATTCATAAAAACGTCCATCATTATGGAATACACAACATAAGTAAATGATTCTTTTTTTTTTCGTAGAAAAACACAGAATCCTCTTTTCAAATGAATACAGTTTCAGTTTTAGGTTTTATTTCTTTTGTTCACTGTTACACAATTAGTTCGTTGAAAATAATAATAATAATAATCATTATTGAAAGTAAAAAGTGGATTGAGTCTATTGTTAATTTTCATACAAATTTCAAATTTTTATTCTATTCTATTCTATTTCACTTCAATCTGTATTTGAATACATTGATAAGTTTGATTTTACATTTTCTTTTCTTTTCATTATTATATATAAAAATTCAATGATTTCGGTTGATGAAAGATCAGACCACATAAAAATTTATCAATATAGATTCTCATTCTATTTTGAGATGATGATATTTATATTTTTTTATTATAGTTTCTATTTCTTCTGCCTTTTCATTATAGAATTGTGGAGAATATATCAAGTGTCATTAAAATCATGAATCATTCAGTGTTAGACGACCAAATCTCAGCACGGATACAGAAGGCTCAATTGGATTTTGCCAACCTGCGTCATCTATGACGCAGGCGAGATATCCGTTTGCTAACCAAAGGACGAGTGTACTGTGCAGCAGTTCGCTCCATCCTACTATACGGATGTGAACAATGGCCGTTAAGTGTAGAGGACTTTCGTAGGTTACTAGTTTTCGATCATCGATGTCTCCGAAGCATTGCTCATGTATCATGGGACAACCGTATAAGCAATGCTGCCGTTAGGAAACGAATACTTGATAAGGATGGCAGATCAATCGATGAAGTGGTGAAACTTCATCAGTTGAGGTGGTTGGGACATGTGTTACAAATGCCTAACCACCGACTGCCTCGACGAGCTATGTTTTGTGGCGTAAGTGTAGGTTGGAAGAAAGTTAGGGGCGGCCAGACCAAAACATGGCAAAAATCCATGAAGTCACTGACAGGTGGACTGAGTCATGTTGGTAGATGTAGGCTACCTGTTTGGGGTCCGCGAGATGTTAACGATCGATGGTTAGAGACCTTGAATGACATAGCTCAAAATCGTTTGCAATGGCGTAAGTGCATCCATTCGTTGTGCTCTCTCAAATCCTAATCTTCTGGATTCGTCAGCTCCTCTACCTTTGTCTTTCTAACCTTATCTCACTGAATTATACTTGTTGAATATAATATCTTCAAACCCTAGTCTTCTTCATTACCATTAATGCCTCTACTATCTTTATCACTATGGTATTTGATTTGACATCTGCGTCTCTGTGCTAATGTGGTATGGCAACATGAACTAATGTACTTATGTACGAATTTTTACGTTGCAACTGACTGACTGACACTACCAAAACACTACCAAAAACCTTGAAACATTGGACGACCGATCTGTCGTTGTATGGAACTCATCAAAAGTGTGCCAGTCAGTGTCGGCTAAACGGGCTCGATTTCATGTATTAACACTATTAATGAGTCGCATACTACGACAAATCGGCTATTCAGTACTTCTTGGTTCCCTAATGGTGGTCTAACAATGACTGGTTCATGATGTTAATGAATTTTTTTCCAAACCTGAATTAAAACATTATTAACAAAATTATTTCCCCAATAATTTATCTCTTCAAAATATCAACCGAATCATAAGAAAAACTAAGTCTTTTCAATTTTAAAATCATTAATTGATCTTAGCTATACAACCAATGAAAACTAGGAGACATTGGTTAACTGCTTTTTCCTAGTATGAAATTCCTCAGTAGTTTGCATTCACTAACACACCAGAGGCGATAGAATTTAAAGACTAAATGGTAAAGAATGATGTACATTGCTGAGATTCAATTGATTGATGATAGTAAGCAAATATTTCATTGTTGAGTGAGTAAAATACTAGGACGAAGAAACTGTCCAGCGCTTCCTAAGTTTTCACTGGTTATTCAACTAAAATTGAATCATGTCTATTGGTCGTTTGTGCGACGATGGCAATAAATAGTCAAATAAGGTTTTGTGGATGAATTTAGTTCAAGCAATCATTCATGCAAACAGACAGGAGAATGAGATTCTTACAAGCAATGTGAAGCGACGTGGAGAAGGAGAGCGAGTCGACTCAATATAACGAAACATGACTCAATATTTCAAGTCAGATATATGATAAGCGCAGTAATCGTGCACATACACACACAAATAAAATCAAACAAGATATAAGTGAACAACTGGAAAGGTCGACAATAGTGTATTACACACTAAAATCACCAAGAAATCATTGTTAGACCTCCATTAGAAACCTAGAAGCACTTAATTTCCGTTTTGTCCTTGTATGGGACTCACTGATTGATGATTTCAGTGCATAAAAACACTAATTTCCATAACTCTATTTGGAAAAATTGTAAAATGTGCTCATTAGTGACTAGCTTCGTGAGGAAATTCTCGAAATTCTAGTGAGAAGACGTGACTAAAGGAGTTCAACCCTGTCGAGTGTAGGCAGTAACTACCATAGACAAATGGGTGAGGTCGCGCAAAATCCCTAGATGAATCAGAGTTAGACAGTAAAACCGTTGGATGCGGGCCGAGAGGTTCAGAGCTTAGGCGTTCGCGCACGAGACCGAAGGTCCCCGGTTCGAATCCCGCGAGGTGAAGTTGTGGATATGCACTGCTGATGTGTCCCATACCAGGACGAAACGGCCGTCCAGGACTTCCAGGTTCCTAATAGTTTTCTAACAATGATTGATACATGATTTCTATTTACTCTTTAAACAACCGAAATAGATAAATCATAAAAATATGCAAATGAAAGAGGGGAACGAAAACTGTCACTTTTCTTGTTATTCTCTTTCATAATCATAGAAAACCTTCATAACTTATGAAAAATAATCTGATTTACTATATTTTACATTAAATTAAGAATAGTAACATTTTGAATGTAATAATGATAATAATAATAAGCACGAGGTTTTATCCAATAATCCTTATCGATCGACAAAACACATTACCACAGGGAGAGGTTAAGAAGTAGAATGAAAATACATTCCATTGACACTTTAACTAGCCATTTAAAATATTTGAGATTTACACACTAAAGGTTTAAAGGTTAAGTTTTTGTCGTCAATAATGAAATTTCCTAAGTTTTATCCTCCGGTAGAATGGCAGTCTAATATTACCTAGTTTCAAATGATTGTCTAATTGACTTTAGTCTATGATGCGACTAGTTATGTGAATGAAATTCCTTTGTTGATGTATGAATTGATTTGCTTTAGTACGAAACACTTTGACTGAAAAACTGTAAGGCAGAAGATGACACTAATAGGTTGCTAAAACTAAATCTAACTGGACTAGGATTCACATAGTTTAACCTTTTGATTAGAAGCAACTAGTTTCAATCAGTAAAGTGTTGTTTCTTTCATAAAGAGATCAGTCAAATATCCAATGACTAGCAATTTTACAAGAAGAAGAAGGTGAAATTAAGAAAATGTTCTGGAGGTAGATAGGACAGACGTTGAATGAAAACACTCGACGGCTGCTGAAGTTCCAAACATCCGGACTATGAGTTGGCTGACGATGACTCTATTAGATTGTTAAAACTTATCTAACTGGACTAGGATTCATACAGTTGAAAGCAACTGGTTCCTATTATCAAGATATAGGTTGTTTAACAGGGATATCAATCAACTCTCCAATAATAAGCAATTTCAAAAGACGCTGGAAGTGGATAGGATAAACATTGAGGAAAACACTCAACTGCATCACAACACAAGCCCTCAGTGCCAAAGAAAAAGAGAAAGACTAAAGAACACATTATGTACATCGAGAAGTTGAGACAGACCTGAAAAAGAATGAACAACATTTGGGTAGAACTATCAAGGACAGCCCAGGACAGAGTAGGTTGGAGAATACTGATCGATGTTAGCAAGGGTAACAGGCATCATTGAAGTAAAGCATTATCAAATGTCACTTTTTCAAAACAATATCAATCAATCCGAAATGTTAAAACAGAGAAGAACATTTTCCAATCAAAAACAATCTATTTAACTAAGCAGTATAAGAATAAAAGACAATGGAGATATAAAGACTGAATGAATTAAATTTGACAGATGAAAATTAGTGATTTAATTAGTCAGAAAGAACTACTCAAAAATAGAGAAAGTTTATGTAAAAGAAAATAAGAGGATAATTATTTAGCAAATTTCTAATACTCTTTGTTTTGGTTTTTTTGTAAATATTAGGTAAAAATTTTATCAGTAGTAGGATAGGATGAACAAAACAGTTCGAACAAAATAATTAATCCACAAGTTTCTTGAGTAAGAGTTATGGAGATTAGTGTTTTTTATGAATGAATCATTGTTAGATCACCATTAGAAACCTGGAAGCACTGGACAGCCGTTTCGTCCTGGTATGGGACTCATCGGCAGTGCACATCGGCGGATCTCGCTACTCGCAGGAATCGAACCAAGGACCTTCGGTCTTGTGTGCGAATGCTTAATCTCTGGATCTGTTGGCCAACTCTGGTCAATCTAGGTAGTTTGCGCGACCTCGCACATTATCTTCGGCAGTTATTGACAACATCCGACAGGGTTGAACTTCACTGGCCATTTCTACTTTGTAGATCCGCAATGCTGATGAGTTCCATAACAGGACGAAACGGCCGTCCAGCACTTCCAGGTTTTCAGTGATAGTCTAACAATGTTTGGCTGATGATTTATATGTGTAAAACAACTCTAATAGAAAGTATTTTAAGTATTTTACAAATAGATATATTGGCATTGATTTCCGCCTAATTTGCTTACGATGATGATGATGTTATGAGTTTGTTAGTTGTACAAGTAACAGTACTAATTCCTTTTTTTCAGTTGATCAGTTGCACAGAGATGAATTTAATTTAAAAATCGTTTTTGTCTTAAAAAAAACACAATTGGAAGTTGATGAACCGCCATTAAATGTTCACTGGATCATATCTAAGAACTTCAAATGATAAAATCTAGTGATCCATATTTCGAACTTGTTCTAATACGATTATCGTTTTTGATGACTGAATAGTAATCAGTGATATATTTGTTTTAATCTTTTTGCTGAGTTAATTCTTTCATGTTCTATTTTTGTTTTTTGTAAGTTTATACCAATCAATTCTAAAGATTCCTAGATTATTGAATATTGAATACAATCAGAACGCAACCTATTTATACTACAAACTATGTCTTCTGAGATGGTGGAAAAAATTTATAGTTCAGGTGGATGAATGTGACTTTAGAGATAGAAATTTCACGCTAAAGAACTTTTAGAAGCTTGGCACTCAGATCAAACAGCAATTAACAAACACATCGACATTGTCTCGATTTATCCAACCAATTGAAAAAATCATATGTGACATAGGATCAAGAAACAGATCAAAAGAGGTATACAATCAAAACGAAGGTGTAAACAACGACAGATTTAAGGTAAACAGCAACCAATCAAGATAGAGATTAACAGAACAAGCTACAGGTCAAACGTGGAGAATCACGAATACTTCACTTCCTCTATCTGAAGTTTGTGCTGATGTTATTCAGAAGAACAACAAAATACATTAAATGTTTTGAATTGTATGAACCTTCACTACTGACTATTGAATTTAACTTTTAGTATTTAGTTTGCAATTAAACTTTTTAGTATTGTGGTGTGTACTACTTGAGACAGTGCTTATAAGTAGTATACAATGGATGTACATCAGTGTGTCCCTGTGAAGTTACGGTAGAAACAATAAGTGTCAGATACAGCACAATCAAGGTGTTTTGAAGAATTGAAGATATTTGAAAGAAGCTAGCCAAGAATATGCTTGTCTTGCAAATTGATGTTTTACGATAACGTGTACACATCTTAGCTACTAGATAGTGTCTACGGTAAATATAAGGAATTTTGTATAGTTTTAAGACAGAGCTTTGGAAGTTTGTGTTTTTAAACATTTGAAATCATCAATCATTCATTGTCAGAACACCATTAGAAACCTGGCAGCACTGGACGGCCGTTTCGTCCTGGCATGGGACTCTTCAGCAGTGCGCATCCACGACTCCCGCACCTCACCGGATTCGAACCCGGGACTTTCGGTATAGTGCGCGAACGCCTAACCATCGGACCACTGGGCCAGCATCCAACGGTGTTAATGTCTAACTCTAATTGATTTACGGATTTTCCGCGAACTTCTTGATCAACAGACCTGATAGAATGAAAGAAGCCGTCAAGTTTTGGACCAATAGAGATTTAGGACTGACTCAAGGTCTTCGGTGCTAAGATGTAATTCTGACTGGTGGTTTTTATTTGTCACGTTATATATACTGGTCAATGGGTACGGACGGATGAAACAATTCACATTACAATCGTTTTGTTTAAAATATTCACAAACAATTTTTTTTTCTCATAAAAACAATCTTATATTCTCTTAGTTCATTAAAAGTGACAGTTGAATAAATTTAATTGAGGGAAACTAATGATCACTTAAAATCACATTTAAAAAAAACTAATTAATCAGTTTATAAAATGTGAAATTAATTATAAGTGACTATTTATTGACAATTCCAATAAAATGATTTATTTACTGTTATGATTTATAAACAACCTTTATCAATAACAAAATAGTCTAATTGACATAAGCATATTAAATGAAAGACTTTTAATTAATTAACAG
The DNA here is from genome assembly GCA_944470395.2 of Schistosoma turkestanicum. Taxonomy (NCBI): domain Eukaryota; kingdom Metazoa; phylum Platyhelminthes; class Trematoda; order Strigeidida; family Schistosomatidae; genus Schistosoma; species Schistosoma turkestanicum. The sequence goes on along the minus strand of OX103976.1, from coordinate 16,424,038 downwards.
ATAACATTTTATTAGTATACATCACAAGACCAGGTTACTTACTTACTTACTTACAATCGCCTGTTACCCCCCAACTGAAGCATAGGCCGCCGACCAGTTTTCTTTAACCTACTCTGTTCTGGGCTTCCCTTTTCAGTTCTTACCAATAGCTGTTCATTCATCACATGTCTTTCTCTATTTCTCGGTGTCAATGTGTTCTTTGGCCTTCCTCTTTTACAAGACCAGAGCTCACTTGGAATCCTCAAGGCTAACGAACACATTAAGGCGAGAAATGGAGACAGACATGAGACGCATGAATAACAGTTGAACAGAACTAGAAAGAAAGGCCCAGGACAGAGTAGGTTAAAGCAGACTAGTCGGTGGCCTATGCTCTATTGGGGGTAACAAGTTTAAGTAAGTAAGTAAGTAGGCACGTCATGTAAATTTACAGAAGTTCAGTTCAGATAGCTAGTGCCTTGTGAAATGAATAAAAAATTATTTTTAAGCACTGACGTTTTTTTCTAAATTTTCTCATCTAAATTGTAGGGCTGCGGTTGATCTGTTGCTTTGTAGGGCCACGGATAAAATTTCAACTCTTGGATGGCAGTAAATCCAGCTTATGAGTCACAAATACGATAAAAACGAGCGACATTGATTTCAATACTAGACACCCTCCATACCTGCTTATAATGGTTTTAACTAAATGGTAACTTCACCCGGAGCCCCTCTGGTGTTACTGTCGGTCTCAAACCCGAATAAAGGAGGAGGATTGGGCATGGCGTTGGCGACCTCATCCCGTACAAAAACTGACTCGCTAAAAAAATGCTAGGCAGAAAGAAGGTTGGATAATACTGGTCGGCAGCCTATGCTATATGTGGAGTGACAGGCGTAAGTAAGTACGTAAGTAATTAAGTAAGTAACTTGATGGTAAACGGAGTCACAATATTCACATAAGTCAAGCACCAACTGATAGACTGCAGTCTCAACTATCAATAGAAAGTTTCAAACAATCAATACAATTCAATAACATTATGGTTTTTGAGTTACTGTAAACGATTTCATTACACCTTCTTTCATCTTTCAATAAAAAAAATCATGATCTTTCTATAAAAGTCATTATATGTCTAAATTAAGTTACTCATTGGAAAATACGTTGGAAGTCTAGAGCATAAGGTACTTGGTTCGAGTCCTGGCATGAGAATTAACAATAGGATACCAGTAAATGCCAGTATGAAAACTATGGAAGCATCGCTCTTCTCTCAATACACGGAAAAGTTTTCAACAGAGTGTTGTTAAACGCAATGAACGATTCAATAGATGCTCGACTTTGAGATCAGAAAGCTGGATTTCGTAACGGTCGATCATGCACCGACTGAATCGCCTCAACTATGGCAACTGGATAGAACTGGAAAAGGAAGACCTAGGGTACAGAGGAAGTTTAGTGAATGCTCGTCTGTGGCGTATGCTCCACTCACCGTAACAGACATAAGTAAGTAAGTAAGTAAGTAAGTAAATCCATTCAATGAATTTCAGATAGGACACAACACAGAACTTAGATTCCACTAAAGTTTATCATTGTTATTCACAATCATTTTATGAAAACGATGAAAATTTTTCAACAAACAAAATCATATATTTTTATTTGATTACGATTAGTAGTTCATTTGATTATTCAAAACCTGATTGATAAAAATTCATTTTTCAAACTATCTAACCGAAATGATACTTTGAAAATAAATTTTTAAATAAATTTTTAAAAATAAATATTTATTTCTACATAAATTTGAAAAAAAAAATTTGTTTTCCTGATTCATGTTTTTTCATTCAATGAAACCGTCAAAATAAATTGTCACATGTTATGGATAAATAAGTGGGCGGAGTAGTCACGCAATATTCGATAACTTTTATTTATGTAAAAAATCAAAAAAAATTAATTGCTGATGTGAATTTGCTTCCGTGAACATTGATCACACGTCATCGGGATTACGAAAATATATTTTGTTATAAGTAATAATTCAATAACACAACATGTTTCTGTCAATTTTTGATTAGATTCTTTTAATTTCAAAACATTTGCAATTATCAATCAATCAATCATTGATAGACCACCAATGGAAACCTAGAAGCACTGGACGGCCGTCAAGTCCAGATATGGGACTCATCAGCAGTGCATATCCATGACTCCTGCACCTCGCAGGACTCAAATCCAGGACCTTCAGTATTGTACGCGAACGCCTAACCTCTGGACCACTGGGCCAGCATTAATAACGATTGACTGATGATTTCGAATGTGGAAAAACACTGATCTTCATAACTCTAATTGAAAATATCATAGTATGTGCTCATTAGTAGTGACTAGCTTCGTGAGGAAATTCTCGGAGTTCTAGTGAGAAAATGTGACTAGTGGAGTTCAACCCTGTCGAGTGTAGTCAGTAACTACCAAAGGCAAATGGGTAAGGTTGCGGGCCCAGTGGTCTAGAGGTTAGGCGTTCACACATAAAACTGAAGGTTCCGGGTTGGAATCCGGCGAGGTTCAGCGGTCGTGGCTGTGCACTGTTGATGAGTCCCGTACAGCGACGAAACGGTCGTCCAGTGTTTCCAGGTTTCCAATGGTGGTCTATCAATGATTGATTGATGATTTCAGATATGCAGATCCTAATAAGTTGTTATAGTAATGTCACTAACTTTCAATAACTAAGTCTAGTTAATAGAAAATGAAGTGACAGCGTTTTAAAATTCACTAATGGACAAAAAGGCTGCAGACATTATTCCAAAGGCATAATATCAATCACAACACTAACTTTACGAACATTTTAAGATTGGCCACTCAGTTGGACAAAACGTTTGTCCAGTGCTTTTAGGCTTTTTTTCTTTTTAATAGTGGTATAACAATGACAGGTTCATGATTTCAACGGAATTCAATTGAATTTTGTAAATGTTTACACGATAAATGAGCAGTAGTTGGTGTTTTCGATAAAACGTATTTTTAAACACACACAACTCTTAATAAGGTGAGATGAATGGTGGATAACAGTGGAATCCCAAGACATGTGTGTCGTTCCTTTTAAGACTCGTCAGTTGGGTTCACCCATATCCCAGAGTTGATGTTCACTCTAGGACTCGAATCAACACACTTGTATTAATTAAGTCAGCTCTGTAGTATGTATTTTCTAACAGTTATTGTATTTTGTCATAATTGCTGTCATACTACTGATATGATTGTTGGTTATATCTGAAATAAAGTAACCGATTTTTTATGGTACTTTTTTGATGAAGCATGATTGAAATGGTAGAAACAAATAAGAGATGGTTTGATGAGAGTTTATGTATGAACAAACCATTAACGATTTTTTCATACCATATGTGGGAAATATCTCAAAACCATTATTATACAGAACCTGAAGCTCATCCGTAACAATGTCACTCACATACTAAGACAGTCAATCAATCTAGTACAATTTTTTTTCAGAGAAACAATCCATCTTTTACGACACAAATATCCTAAAATTACCGAACGACACTATTTTTCCCCAACATATTATATCTATCTAACTTTGGAATGAATACACCTGTCTATTATATAATTTCATGTAGAGGTGATCAACTAAAGCTTTCTTTCTTGAGGATATATATTCATTTGTGTTGTTAACTTTTCCCGCCAGCATATTGATCGAATAAACAAATAAATAAATTTAAAACATTGATCATTGAACAAATGACAGTGACGCGCTTTTTTTGAATTAACTTTCATTATCGTACAAATTATTTATTGATCTGATAAACTAATATCATCAGAACTGAATAAAAGCATTTGTTGTTGAAGAAATAACTAAATGCTAATCAAGTTATCTGATAACTTTTCTGTTATCTGAACATATAAACTATTTAGCCAAAGTTTCCAATAGACGTATGTACAACTATAATGTATCTTTTCAAATCTTTAAACAGAGAGAGAGAGAGGGGGAAAATGAAACTAATCATTTTATCGTATCTGATAAACACAATGTAGATAGAATTCATGACCATTGATTGACTAGAAATTTGAGTGTAACAGTTTTAAATGACAAGATCAATGAGGTTTGAATATGATATGAGATCGATTTGAATTTTTTTCACATTGAAATCATCAATCAATCATTGCTAGACCAATATTAGAAACCTGAAATCACTGGATGGCCGTTTCGTCCTGGTATGGGGGTCAGCAGAACCGGGACCTTCGGTATTGCGTGCGAACGCCTAACCCCTGGACCACTGGGCCGGGATCCACCGGTCTTCATGTCTAACTCTGATGAATATATAGATTTTACTCGACCTCACTCATGTGTCTCTGATGGTTACTGCCTACACCCGACAGGGTTGAACTCTGCTGACCCTGCGAGGTGCGGGAGTCATGGAAGCGCACAGCCACTGATGAGTCCCATACCAGGACGCAATGGCTATCCAGTGCTTCCAGGATTCTAATGGTGATATAACAATGATTGATTGATGATTTTAATGTGCAAAAAAACACTAATCTCCATAAGTCTAATCGAAAATTTTGAATTTTCTTGTTATTACTAATAATTTGTAGATAACTGAAACCGATTTTTCAGGTAGAAAAATGTAATAACTACATCAGTTGTCTAATCTGTGTAATCAGTCCAGAAATAAATAAATAATAATGTTAGATTTTTATTATTTTAAATCAAACCAAATCAATTTTGTTCTGATATATCAACCACATAAAACAAAATGATTACCTACTTAATATTATTAATTATGTTAAAGTACCTGAAGTTATGTAACAAGCATTAAAAAAACATTACTTCTGTGACTAAACATTCGAAAGTTAATGATATTTGGCGTTTTATCCATTTTACTTTACCGAGTTATAATGATAACTCAGCCTGAAGTCCCTCTGGGGTTACTTCCAGCTCCAAACCAGCATAAGGGAGAGGGGTTGGGAACGGGGTTGGCAACCCCATTCTGTACAAAACTAAGCCGCTAAAAAAACGTTAGCCGGAAAGCAAGTTGGAGAATACTAGTCGGCGGCCTATGCTCCCTTGCGGATAAAGGCGTAAGTAAGAGTTATGTAGATTGTAGTTTTAAATTGAAGTGGTAAATCAGTCAGCGTACTCACTAGTGACCATTTACGTGAGGAAATTCTCACAATTCCAGTGAGAAGCTGTGACTAGTGATTTCCAACCCCTGTCGAGTGTAGGCAGTAACAACCGAAGAAAAAAGGGGTGAGGTTGCGAAAAATTCTTAGATTGATCAAAGTTAGACACTAATGCTGTTTGTTGGATGTCGGTATAGTGGTCCATTTGTTAGGCATTCACGCACAAGACAGAAGGTACTGGGTTCGACTCCCATCGGAAGCGAGAGTCGTGACTGTGCACCGCTGATGAGTCCCGTACCAGGACGAAACGGAATTCCACTGCTTCCACGTTTCTGATGGTAATCTAACGATGATTTCTTCATGAAATTATAGATTAAAAAGAATTTAACGATTTTATCCTCAACCTGATATTTATTACAAATATTGATAACTTTTTCTCTTTTAAAATTTTACTTCTAATCTGAACATTACTAATAAAAAATATATTTGTATTTTATGATTCTTATTATCAGTTTTCAACTTAGTTTAGTTTATTTTTTTATTTGGTTAAAAATAAAAACAAAATAAAATTTATTCATTTTTGTCCCATATATTTAAAACGTCCTTTATGTGAGAATTTATTCAGGTGTTCATTTATTCCCATTATCTAATTCATTTAACAACGATAACAGTAATGCTACTTTTTTGTCAGTTTAAAGTAAACAACTTGATCAACTTTGAAAAATTGAACATTGAACATTGAATGCACTTATCGTAGAAGTAGTTTTTTTTTCAAGTCATTTTCTCACATTAATAGATAAAAAACTGTTCAATGATTATAATTTATCGCGTATTTCGGTGCTACAATAAATCTTCACAATCATAATGATTGTATGTCATTTGTACCGTTTCTTTCTATTTGTAAACAATCATTTACTCTTGAAATTATCAGTGTTTGAATGATTTTAGTACAATTTTTTTAGCATTTTTGTAGTATTAATCTTGTAGTCTTTTTTCCTCTTACATTACAGTGCATTTCTTGTGGCATTTGAATTGCCAAGTTATTATTCATTCTAACCTTTATGTTTCATGATGATTTTAGATTGTATGCGTTGTGAATACATTGCATGATTATGATTTGACAGTGGTGTTCTGTATGAAATTATATTGATGTTGGAGAAACATTTTTAATTTAGGTGAATAATTATGGTGGAGTTCCATTTTCCAGGTTGGATGGTTTCATTATAGAGCTTTTACTTTACTTTTGTACAGAAATTCATTAGAACAAACTTCAGTTAGAAGTGAAGTTCTCCACACATAGGACACCTTGTGAATAGAAACATTTTAGCAATATGCGTTACGGGGTTGTGAAGATTGTTAAGTTACACATTTTTGAAACCATGAATCGATCAATGTTAGACCACCATTAGAAACCTGGAAGCACTGGACGGCCGTTTCGTCCTGCTATGGGACTCCTCAGCAGTGCGCATCCACGATTCCTGCCCCCCACAGGATTTGAATAGGAATAATGGCAAAATATTTTCGTAAAATTAACTTATTCATGTCTATTTGATGAAATACTAGCATTAAATTTTTGGTATTGGAAAACAATCAAAACCACGGTAAACTACTTAAATATTTCAAGTAGTTATTACACTTGATGAAGTTATGGAGATTCTTGTTCTTTTTTGCTTGAAATCATGAACCAATCATTGTTAGACAACCATGAAAAACCTGTGAACATTGGATGACCATTTCGTCCTAATATGGGACTCTTCAGCAGTGCATATCCACAATCCGCAGTTGAGGGGATCGAACCCAGCACCTTCGGTCTCGTATGCGGAGGCTTAACCTACAGGCCACTGAGCCATCATCCACCTCTGTCAATGTCCCAGCCTAATCAATCTACGTTTTTAGGCAACCACATCTGCTGGTCTGTTAGTTACTGCCTACAACAGTGCTTCTTGGCTTCTGATGGATTAATGATTACAACCATC
>OX103976.1:16358300-16416486 GCA_944470395.2 Schistosoma turkestanicum | reverse complement strand
AATACGTTTATATTTTCGACACACCACATAGTGGAGTTGAAAAGCAGCGAAACAGTTGTGGTGTGAGCTACTTATAAGTAGTATATGACGTGAGTGTAAACGTAATGTCCGGCAACATAATATGGGGGGAAGATCAAGAAAGGAAGAGTTAGAAAACAATGGAATTTGTATGAAACGCGTCATGAATAGTGACAATGGATTGATGTTTGGCAACAGGAACAGTCCAGTTCCATAGGATGAACTGATCTTTCGCAAATGAACAATTTACGATATGGTTTTCCGATTTTACTGAGTAACTCTGTAATTTTCATTAAATACAATTCGGTTGCTCCACCTGTGTTCTCTTTCACTACACAGTGAGCGAAGGAAGCGAACGAATAGGCGAAGCGCATCGGAGAAGGCTAAGAGCCAACTCAAAGAAAATAGAGCAAGACTAAGAATATATGGTCAGGCGAATATAAGACAGACATGCAACAAGCGAAATAGGCACACATGAACAAAGCGACGAATGATTGACAAGGTCAAATGACACGTCATGTGAGCTCAGCGGTTTAACGTTGATCGATTCATGATTTCAATGAAACACTTGAATATAAATGCACCATTTTTATTCTCATGTAGGAAATACTAACTGATAAATCTCGGTTTACGTATTTATTTGACTGTAACCTATTAGTCAAAAGGGATTATGGTCATCCCCATTGATAGAAGTTCCTAGATTTACTCTCAAGTACAATCAAGGCAAATACCATGGATAAATCTAATTTCAACGTTAAATACAACATGTAAACAAACCAGACGGGTATATCTAGCGTATATATGTTAATGGCACTCACAAACCTCTCCGAATCAGATAACCATTTAGAACGTCAATGTAAAAGGCTCCTTATCAGTCAGTGTACATCTACTATTTTGTAATCAAAAACTAAGGATAGGGCCTTGAATCTTGAGTGCGAACACTTCACCCATGGAACATCAAAACTCACAAACTGACATTCATTGCAAAAAAATGCTTATTTTGTATCAAATCAAACTCATAAAACAAAAGAAAATAGATTTATACCAAAAGACATAATAATTATTATGACTATGAACAATTTAATTACCTTTTGTAATTTACTACGTCGATTAATTTCTCTAGTTTTATCTTGATTCATGATTTTCAATTCATAACTTGTATTATCATTGACTTTGTTTGTATTCGATTTTAAAAAACTTGCACCATGTTCTTCTTCATTGGAAGCCATATTGGTTTATTGAATCAAATTGATAAGAATGATATAAACTAAAAAAAACTAAACAAAAAAAACAACATTTTGGTTGATGAAAAATTCAATATTCAATGTAACAATTTATTATGACTAACACAGGTGAAGAATATTCAATATTCCAAGCCTAAGTGGTTTATTTTTTTTTACTTTTGATGACTTTCATTTGTGTATGTGTATATCTACTGACTGACATAACTCTGCCTGGAGCCCTTGTAGAGTGGAACTTGTTTGTGAAGAAAACATGATTACTGACATATAAATACTGATTATTGAACATGTGTAACAATCACTGTTTTATTGTACACCTTTTGTTTATCTGTACTTGAAGTCATAATTCAAGCGCCAACCTCGCCAACCCTGTGGACTTATTGATCGTTTCGTGTGACTACTACTATTTCGCTGGCTGAACACGTGATATTAGTTTGATATCACGCGACTTCCTATCAATAAATATCGATATTCTTTATTTGGACTTTTGATTTGGAGTACGTTTGGGCGTTTAAACTTGGCAACCATCTCAACCATAACACTGGTGAGCACGTTGTTTGCAACATGCAATTAATTTTGGATATATTCGCCAAAAACCCAATCAAACTCGGTGAGTCTGTCAATTTTCTATCCATTTGTCATAATATTTATTCTGTTGCTTTATTTTTTCATACTGGTTCGCGACACTGGAAACTCAGTTTGAGATCCGTCGCATTACGAACCAGCGGCTAATGTTCGCCTTTGCCCTGGAATCTTTACCCGGGGATCATATAGCTGCTGTCCGTGAGGTCAGCCTCAATCCTAATGCACCAGATGCTTATAATCGTCTCAAGCAGGCGATTCTCCAGCATTTCCTCCCATCGAACGAGGAACGTTTGCGGACGCTTTTAGCACGTCACCCTATGGGTGATGCTAAACCTAGCCACCACCTCACGCGCCTGCAATCATCAGCAGGACCAAAAGCATCCGACTCGGATATAGTTAAGGAACTGTGGCTAGATTCATTACCAGCTCACGTTCAGCCTACGATCGCCGCTCTGCCCGAGGATATGCCGCTTAGCCAAGTCACACTCGTATCAGACAGAGTTGTTGCACGAACTGGCCATCGAGACAACTATACGGTTGCGTCCACGTCACATACCGGCGTGGATCTCGATGCCAATCAGGTTAAAGCTCAAAAAGATAAGGGTTGCTGTATCCACGGCCGTCTCAGTTTCCGAGATCGTTCTAACGTACCTGAACCCTACATCCGACGAGCGCGATCACGATCACGAAAGGCTGCAAGTACTCGCCCCAAGCAGGCATCTTCCAAGCCACGCCAACGGGCGGCTTCGGAAGCGAGCACTGGTTGGTGCTGGTTCCACCGGACTTTTAGGTCCGGCGCCCATCATTGTCGAGCTCCCTGCTCATAAAAGGCTGGAAACTCCCAAGCCGGCGAGTAAAAGCGGCCCTAATCGCCGGCCACTCACCCCAGGTTGGCCGCTTATTTTACGTGCACGATACCCGCACGAACTCTAGGTACCTCGTTGATACAGGTGCCCAAGTTTCTATCGTACCATTAGGTAGCAACAAGTCACAACTTACAATAATTCGATTACGCGCTGCGAATGGCTCTGTCATTCCTAACTATGGTACACGACAGCTAACGGTCAACCTGAGCAACCGACGACAGTATCTGTGGACGTTCATCATTGCTGATGTTCCCACAGCTATACTCGGTATCGATTTCCTACAGCACTATGAATTGCTAGTTGATTCACGAAGGCTGCAGCTAATCGATACTTCGTCGAATAGTAAATTTATGGGCTTTCGAGCTCAAACAAATGCGTACCGGGTAACAGGTTTATTTCATTCGCGCAATGACATTTTCCACGCCTTACTCGAAAACTTCCCTCAACTAACTAAACCACTCGAGGAGACTCCATCGCTGACCCGACATGTGGTTCACCACATCGTCACCCGCGGACTGCCAGTCACGGCATAGCCTCGCCGACTGGCACTAGACAAATTAGCTTCCGCTAAACGTGAGTTCGACAATTTACTAGCGACAGGTATTATTTGTCTTTCTCACAGTCCATGGGCCTCACCACTCCACATAGTTCGCAAAAAGGATGGGATAAGTTGGCGACCATGTGGCGACTACCGAGCACTAAATGTAGTCACACGTTTCGATAGTTACCCCGATCCCCCACATACACGACATCACGGCATCACTCAAGGGCACGAATATCTATTCTAAGATCGATCTGGTACGAGCATACCATCAGATCCCAGTCGCTCTTGAGGATATTGAGAAGACTGCTGTCACGATTCCTTTCGGTCTGTTTGAGTTCCTACGAATGCCATTTGGATTACGGAATGTTGCTCAAACTTTCCAGAAGTTTATCGATAGCATAGTACGAAACTTTGATTTTGTTCACGTCTATTCTGATGACTTGTTAATCGCATCATCAAACGTAGATGAACACTATCAACATCTTACACTCTTATTCCAACGTCTCTCGGATAACGGAATAATAATCAACCCAGAGAAGTGCGAACTCGGAAAAGCAGAAATAAAATTCCTGGGTCATGTTATTAAGCATGAGGGTATTTTACCTTGTGAAGATAAAATACGTACGATCATGGACTAAACTGTACCTTCTTCACTCAAAGAACTGAAGGCTTTTCTCGGTTTGGCCAACTTCTACCGACGTTTCATTCCTCACGCCGCGGAACAGTTACGACCACTAACCGATCTACTTCGCGGTAATCCACGTAAACTAGAATTGAACGATGCCGCGCGTACTGCATTTTCCGAGATTAAAAAAGCTTTAGCTCAAGCCACGCTCCTCGCCTATCCCGACCCATCAGCCACGCTCAGTATAGCGGTTCCGAGCACGCATAAAGAAGGAGGGTTGGGCATAGTGTGGTAAGCGACCACATCCCGTACAATTTCAGCTGGTTGAGAGACAAATAATTCGCTTCTCGATGGCCTATGTGCTACATTAGTGACAAACGATTTCCTCTTGAAGATCTTAAATTACATGAATACTGTATAAACAAACTAACTGCTCAGTATTTAAAAGCTAATTCTGTAGAATGTATTTACAAGTTAGATCCAAGTCAGGCAACAACTAAAAACCTAGAATCAGTGGAAGGTCATTTGATCCTACTCCGAAAAACTCATCATCAGTGCGTATTTACAACCTGATACAAAGGAATTAAAAATCCTACACTCTTCAGTCTGACTGACACATGAGATTCCCAAACAATCGCCTAGTATTTTCATGTTTTCATATCTGGTCAGCATCATCGAAGAGAAAGGTGGATCGGATGCAGATGTGAGGGCGCGGATTGGCAAAGCAAGAGCTGCATTTCTACAGTTGAAAAATATCTGGAACTCCAAACAACTGTCAACCAAAATCAAAATCAGGATTTTTAATATAAATGTCAAGATACTTCTACTGTATGGAGCGGAAACCTGGAGAACTACGAAAGGCATCATCGAGAAGATACAAGTATTTATAAACAGTTGTCTACGCAAAATACTTCATTGGCCAGACACGATCAGCAACAACCTACTGTGGGAGAGAACAAACCAGACTCTAGTGGAGGAAAAAATCAGGAAGAAGCGGTGGAAGTGGATAGGACACACATTACGAAAAGCACCTAACAGCGTCACGGGACAAGCTCTCACATGAAACCCTTCAGGTAAAAAGGAAAAGAGGAAGTCCAAGGAACACATTATGCCGAGAAATAGAAAAAGATATGAGAGGAATGAACAAACATTGGACAGAACTGGAGGACAGAGTTGGTTGAAGAAAACTGGTGGGTTGCCTATGCTCCATTGGGGGTAACAGGCGTAAGTAAGTAAGTAATAAAAATCTAGCCTAAAACCTACCTATTCAATGTTTCAATGAAATTCTTTCTTGTTCATTCATGCAAAACACACACACACGCACACATGCATCATCATAACACAACTGTGTCACAAGAAAAGAAACAAGACAAAACACACATTTCCACTTCTTTCTCTCTCTCTAAACACAAAAATGTGTACATTTTAGTGAAAAAAAAAATTCGTTTCATATATTACAGGAGAGAGAAATAAAAAGTGCGAACAATTTTCGTTGTTATATAACGAGACGAGTTCTTGAACAGTGGGGGAAAAAGGAAAAGTCAGTGTTGATCTCATTAATTTGTTAATTAATGATGACGATTATTTGTATTACTTATATGTAATGTATATAGGATAGATAGATAGATCGACCTATGTTGCATTGGATTTTATTGTCGTGTAAAAGTAGGAAATATTATTCATTGTCTGTTGGCTTTTTAGCTACGCGTAAGTTGCGTAACACGAATACGAATTGCTGCCTTTTACTACTAGTAGTAGTAGTGCATTTTTTAAGGAGACATTTTTGTTAATTTGTTATATACGTTTCCATCACATGAATATTAGTGAATTTCGCACTTTTCAATAAAACTGTTGAATAATGATGAGTGAGAATAGATAGATTATGATTAGTAGTGTGGTGTGTGCTACTTATACGAACGAAATAAGTAGTATAAGAAAGGACGTGAAAGAAGAAGTCTCACGGTCACTAGAGGAAAACGGAAAGCAAATGGAGCAAAAGCAAGAAGTAAATGGAGTACCGACAGGAAATAAAGGAAGCAACAGCAGGAATGGAAGAAGGCTGGAGCGTTGGAAGTCAGGACTCAAAGATGGTGTGCAAATAGAGTGTTCAATGTAATGTTTTCGTTTTTAATTGACTAAGAGTGTACAATCTATCGAACCTGCCTCAGCCTTCTCTGTAGGCGAAATTGAAACTAGATGTTTTGTCTTATTTATTAAGTGATATCGACTTCTCAGATGCTCTTGCTTTTCTATTCCACATACAGCAACAAATTCAAGGGAAGATGACCAGTGTAGTTAGTAGCAGGTCTCAACATCTATATATAAAGGAAAAAGTAAGAATCTTTGATAGAACATAACATGCTCCAACTGAATTACACTTGATGGAGATGCCTTGAAGAACGTAAAAGCCTTTAAATATCTGGGCAGAATCATTTATAAGCGCAGTGGGTTTGATGCAGAGGTAAAGGTGCGGATTATCTGAACAAAGACAACATTTCTACCGATGAACAACTTCTGGCTCTATTAGGGTTAAAAAGTGTAAGTAAGTAAGTAAGTAACGTTCTGCTTTGTAGACGCAATGTATTATTCACTGAGCTAGTAAATCAAATTAAACACTAACTTATCCATTAGATATCGTTCTCATATCATCAAAACACAAAAAAAGTAAGATCTTTTGATCAACCAACATCAAAGTCACAATTTTTAATACTAACGTTGTATAGAACGAAAAATTGGAGAACTACAAACGACATCATTCAAAGAGTGCAAGTGTTTATTTTTAGTTGTCTACATAAGATACTCATCCGTTGGCCAAACAGTATCCGCAACAATCTACTATAGGAGACAAGAAACCAGATTCTGACAGACGAAGAAATCCGGGAGAAGCGCTGGAAGTGAACGGGACACACATTGCGCAAAGCAACCTACCGTCTCACAAGACAAGGGTTCACTTGGAATCCTCAAGGACAAAGGAGGAGAGGAAGATGAACAAACACATTACGCCGAGAAATGGAGATAGATACGAGAACAACCAGCAACAATTAGATAGAACTGGAAAGGAAAGCCTAGGACAGAGTAAATCGACGAATGTTGGTACGAGGCCTAGGCTCCCCTGGTATTAACAGGCGTAAGTAAGTAAGTATATGTGCAACCCGGCTGACATCCCCTCTAACAGAACAAAATCTATATCTTAGATTCCACTGCTAACTACAATTCATCTACTCCAAATAAGTTGTGAAACAGCTTCTACATTAAGTCTTTTTTCATTCGTTTACTGAAGAACTGTAACAACGTGATGACACAAACACTTATCAGTGATATGTGAAACGTTACGTAGAAAAGATGGATAATTATGATGGTCATTGGTGCTTCTTGTTAAACTGTCAGTGAAATATTTGGATGAGGAGTTAATCTTAGTCAAAACAGTCTGATTATCCAACAAAAATTCAATGTCCCAATACTAACTGAATCCGAAACAAAATATAAAACATTGAGTTCCAGTATGTTGGTGTACCTAAGAGAGTCGTAACCTTTAAGCGTCTTGAGTTTAAAATCCAAGTTGACGTTGTCGGTAAAGACTACTGAGAACACCTAAACTAAGATACAGTAGTGATGCATCATAGCATGTTTTCTAATTCATTAGTCAAGAGATAACTGTCTAAGATCGGAACCAGTTACAATCTGGAATCATTTCTGTGGTTTGACATCAGGAAATAACTTTATGCAGCTAACTGCGGGAAATCAAAGAGAACTAAACCCCTATGTTTGCCTAGTAATAAATTTCTCAATAGCATAAGTTTATAACCCTAACGGCGATTGAAACTAAACCTTGCAGAATCTCTCCTAGCATTACTTATCAGTCTGTCATTAGATTAAAACGGTCATTTAAAGCTTTCTAGTTTGTAATATATGTCAAGTTACAGCCACTGCTTGATATGAAACAACTATCAGAATAATCACCACAACTAATCTCTGTGGATCTTACAGTTAAAATATTATCACACAATAAAATTTTAGCCAGTTGATACATAAAATATATCGAATTCACTTGGTAAACGGATATATTCATTGAATATACAACATAAAACCGATAAAAAATTCCTTTGAAGTGATTAATGGGTTTCATTTAGTTTTTTAATGTCTATAGGAACAATTAAACCAATCAATAGACTGCGAGCTTCAAGTATGCCAATTCATTGCCTATCAGTATCAGTTCGTGTCAACTAACCAGCTTCCTGGACACAGGTTTTGTCCTACTTGGCACTCATCAGCTGAATACACCTGCATAGTAACATTCAATCCCACATCAGAATCCCCGAAATTTTCTATGGTTCAATAACTACTACCGTTTTTAACTAATATGGAGCAGCTATTTGCCTCAGATACAGTAAAATGCTTGTTGTACAATTCATTGTTACTTATAACTGAATTTTATTAAAACTAATATTTAACTAGAAAACAAGTTAGGCAGTTCGCTTTAAATAAACACAATATCAAAAGAACCTGATCACAGGTAGTCCTTAATACCAATTACGTGAAAATATAAAATTCTACAATTTACAACATAATTTACTAATACAACCAAAATAGTCAGGCAAAGTAAATTCTACCACTTTCTCGCACCATTTTCCTGCAAATTTTAACTGATTTTTTATGTCACAAATTAAATGAAGTTGACACTGTAAACTACTGAATTTGACATTAGTAGTCTGAAGAGATTTAGCTGGCTAGTGCGTTTACGATCGTATTTTTTAGGAAGACCATTACTAAAATGAAACATCTGTATAGTGTATTGTAACTCTAAGCAGTAGTACACACCAATGATATAGTCCTTTGAGAAAAAAATCTAACAAGAAAGATCTTGACTTGCGTTTTGTGCCATCTAGACAAAGATAGGAAGAATGCACAGAACACTAGAGAATTTTTAGAAGCTAAGCACTCAAGTCAATCGGTAATCAACAGATCGCAACGACACTGATCCAATGTATCAGCTAATCAGAACAATCATGGACAAGCAGAAGGAACAAGAAACAAATCAAAGGAGGATGCAGTCAAAATGATGACTCAGACAATCACAGGTTAAAGTTCAGTAACAATCAATCAAGATCGAGGTTAACAGGACAAGCGAACGAGTCATTTTTAGAAGAAAGTTGGGGAACTTCATTTCTACTTGAATTTCGTGCTGATAATGTTATTAAGGAGAACAATGAAAGCTTCATAACCAAAACATACAACTGAGAGAACGAGACTCCACCATAGTTCTAAATGAGTCTTACTAGGAATAAATATCCTATGCTCCCTGTTAGATTCGAATCAATCTAACCACGTGTCATATGCAAGAGTGATTACTAGTAACACCGTTCTATGACATAACAACTATGGATTCAATTACAGCCGTCCATTCAAGTTTGTAAACTTTCCTCAATGACAGTTTTTTACTAGTATAAATCATAATTCTTGAACCTTCTATTATTTATCTACAATCGCCTAATACCATTCAAAAAGAATTCAACAAATTTTTATTGAATTCAGTGAACAAAGATACCCTATACATTCAAAGTATGATGATCCACTATGATGTATAATAGATTTGCATTGTGGTATTATAGAGATCGTTGTTTTATATTGAAAGCATGAACCGACTAGTGTTAGACCACCTTTAGAAACCTTGATGCACCGGATGTCTGTTTCGTCCGTGGTATAGGACTCATCGAAAGTGCACATCCATGACTCCTGCTTCTTGTAGGATTCGAAGGCAGAACCTTCGGTCAATGTAACGATCTCCGTAATACTGCGGCGCGAAATCAGAAACTGTGCTCACTAATGATTCTCGAGATTCTAATGAGAAAACGTGACCAGTGGAGTCCAACCTTGTCCCGAAGGTCCTGGGTTTGAATCCCGCGAGTAGCAGGAGTCGTGGATACACAATGTTGATGAGACCCTACAAGGATGAAACTGCCGTTCAGTGCTTCCAGGTTTCTAATGGTGGTTTGGCTATATATATGTGATTCTTTTATTGATTGTAGTTGACATTTTGTCTTCTAAAACGTTTTGTTAAACGAAATATACGTCTAGTTGACTTCTCTTACAGTTATTTATAATTTGCTATATATATCATTCATCTAATTGATTTTTCTTTGTAGAGTTGTAGAGAGGTTGTGTTACATTGAAATCCTCAAGCCATCATTAGGAGTCATGTAGCACTGGACGGCCTTTGCATCCTAGTAACTATCTATAGCAATGAGTAAGCTTTTGCAAAACCCTTAGATTGATCAGCGTTCCTCATTAACACCGTTCGATGCCAGCTGGTTGAGTAATGTCACGAGTAAAACCGTAGCTCCTGGGTTCCATTCCCACTAAAATAGCTTATGGATGCACACTGCCACTGATAAAGTCCCAAACTCGAACGATTCGGTCATCCAATGCTTTTTAGATTTCTAATAGTGGTCTAACAAAGCTTGATTCATGATTTCATTTAATTGACTGTACGTTTTTTATTGAGTTCATATCAGAAACGATAAAAAAACAAGTGTACTTACACATGTGGAGAAGAAAAAGTGGGATATAAATAAGTTCTTGGGAATAAAATGATAATCAGTCTGATAAATAATACGGAGAAAATAATCTTCGACAAAATGTTGTTGATCACAAACAAAAGAAGGAGATAAAGATCTCTTTCTATTATTCGCGAAAATTGACTTTTATTTTTTTTTAAAACCGAAATCACACAATATTCAACAAAGTATAAAATTCAACTAACAAAACTATTTAAATAGACAATGAAAATGCCTTTTTATTTTTGATAAACAAATAGAAAACTGATAAGAAAGGCTTAGTAGAGTCGGTATTGTATCGTTTGAGAATGTATTTGTTATGAGGAGAAGAATATTGAAGTAGTTAAATTTTTGGGTAGAGTCTAACTTGAAGTTATTAGTTATATACTTTTTTCCCTTTAATTAATGCCACCTATAGTCCTCTTGGGGTTACTGCTGACTTCTAGCCCAAATAACGAAGGAGGGTTGTGTGAGGGGTTACCGAAGGCATTCCGTAGAAAATCAACTCGATAAAAAAATGCTAACTAGGACAAATAATTCAAACCATTTAAACTTTGATTTGGCAGTTGGAAAGATTTTATTTAGAGGCGTTGTCATGTCCTGTGATGAAAGCCAAGTTTCTTTAGAAGTCAAGAGGCCGATGCCTATTCTGACAACCAGAGCAACTATTCATATAGTTACATGAAATGTAAATGAACAGAGCTGGAAAGGAAAGCCAAGGACAGAGTAGGTTGGATAATGCTGGTCGGAGATCTGTGCTCCATTAACGGTAGTAGGCTTAAGTAAATAAGTCTTCCTTAATTATTAAATATTCAGATTACTTTCAAGCTTTTTCATGATGCACAAACTGTGATTGTATGTTGTATCTTTCGTAAGTTACAAACCTATTGTTCATTTCTCTTCCACCTATGAACTAGCTACGTGGAGAATATAATATTTTAATTATATTGATGATGTATGGTCATGATTTTACTTGATTTTATTAACTTGAGTTTTGAATTATGATTAAGGGATTTCCACCGGGCAGTCCCATTCTAGGTCGAAATCTCCAATTGTCCTTCCAGGTTATTCAGTGCAATGTTAGCTAAGATTAATTTGTAATTTAAACTATAGTAATAGAAGGTAGCTGCTGACGTTTTTCTGGAGAAAGATTTGAGTCTGACAGATTAACAGGAGATTAGTTTGTGTCTGCTCAAGGTTCGTGGAGAAGGTAGGACGTTGAATTGGAAGTCTAGGTAACCGGGATACAGAAAGAATGGTAGACAAATTGGTATTCTGATTGGTGACTTTAACACATAATATTCAATATGAATACTGAAGCCATAACAATTTCGAACAGACTATTGTTGATGATAAGGAATAGTTCTTTCGAAACTAGTTAGGTGATTGTAAAGATAACTTAATACTACTAGGAACACTGATGCAGTCAGTCAGTCTGTTACAGAGTAGAACTTCGTCCATACGTACATCAGTTCAAGTTGTCATACCACGGTAGCACTAAGATAAAACTGTCGATTCAAATCCCATAGTGTTAGAGGTAGTACAAATATAAGCGGTATTTGGAAAGATCACCGTTCGAAGATATTGTTCAAGAATTATAATTCAGTGAGATAAATTTTAAAAAAAGAAAGAGAGAGGTGATGAGGAATTTAGAAGAATAGAATTTGCGAGAACACAATGAGTGAATGCACCTGTGCCGTTACAAACGAATTTGTCCCACATCATTTATGGTCTCTTATCATCGATTACTATCATCTCGCAGAATCCAGCCAGTTAGTCTTTACCTATCAACATGGTTCTATCCACTTGTCAGTGACTTCATGGATTTGTACCATGTTTTGGTTTGGGAACACTGATGTCAGCTATTCTAAAAGCTTTGTAGTAGATAAGCCTCAGTTTAAAATTATCAATGTCTTTCAATATCGCGGCTTTAAAATGATTTGCCAACAAAAACGTACTCTGATGAAAACAAAACACTTGATTCTAGTTTGACTAGTAATTGTACTTCCGATAAAAAAAATTCTTCGAGCATTTAATGTCTGTGTATTACAACGAGGCAAAGAAAAGGACACTATAGTTAAAATAGATTCGAAGTAATTTACTTGTCAAAATCTATAAAAAACCTGCACATTCAGTACATTTTTTTTGTGTGATAAATATTTGACATGGAATATAAACAAATATCCCAATGTTTATATAATGACGGCAAGACGAATTAAGGAAAACATATTCATATCAATTGTTATCAATTTTCAATTATAAATTATCCGTGAATAAGTGAATGTCATACTCCATAAAGACTTGTCATAATCAGGTGATGTTCGCCAAAGACTCTCAGTGACAAACTCAACAGATCTATTCTAACAGTGGTATTGTGGTGTGTACTACTTATACGAACGATATAAGTAGTATAAGAAGGGACGTGAATGAAGAACTCTCACGGTCACTAGAGGAAAACGGAAAGCAAATGGAGCAAAAGCAAGAAGTAAATAGAGTACCAACAGGAAATAAAGGAAGCAACAGCAGGAATGGAAGAAGGCTGGAGCGTTGGAAGTTAGGACTCAAAGATGGTGTGCAAATAGAGTGATCAATGTAATGTTTTCGTTTTTAATTAACAATGAGTGTATGTTACGTCCTTCATTACGTTGGTGGCTGTTTTTCTTCAAGAATGAGACAGTATAATAGCATATGTATTAGTACACACTTATGTAACTAAGCCTAACTTAACTCAAAGGAAACTGTGATGACCTTCAGTACATATGCCTAAAATATTTATCTCCCTTTGAAAGTCTACTCTTTTACACTCCTCTTATGTGCGTGTGTGTCTGTACAGTGGGTATTCTATCGAATGCATTACTATACTCATTATCTATTTTGAGTTATGTTGACTAGTGTAATCAACAAGTTCTTTTTGCTTGCCATCTCTTCGTCTACCTGCCGTTAATGAACACATGGCGACTTATTGTATCCATTTTTTCTTATGAATGTGATAAACAGAACTCCGCCTGTAGACCCGTCGAGGCTACTGCCGGTCACAAGCCCGGATAAAGGAGGAGGGTTGAACATGAGGTTGACGACCTCATTCCACCAAAAGACTAACTCGCCAAAAAAAGAGCGCTAACCAGAACAAACAGTTCAAACCATTTATAAACTATCCTAGAGTTTGGAAGGTTTTCATTTATAAGAGTTATGCCGAGTTTTTAAGGAAGTCATGAATCCGATGCGCCTGTTCTGACTACCAGAACAACCATTAACAATCATACATGGAATTTAATTGGATTTCTACATTTTCAAATGTTTCTCCAACAAGTGTGATTTGGTTGTTATATATATTTAACTATTTTTTCAATAATATTTACCACATGGTAATGATAGCAATATATTTTTTTCTGTAAACTATCTAAGCTGACAGTATCCCAAATTTCGAAAAGAGAAATTCAACAATCTTCATAACCCTTTACTAACAATTATCATGTGTTCATTGGGGAATAACATTGACAGAAAATTTCCAAAGTACTAATGTGAAGTTCAGAAAAGTGGAGCTAAATATTGTCTGGTATGAGTTAGCTAGTTACCCATCTAAGACAATAGATCATAGATAGATAGATAGATAGATAGATAGATAGTGTTGGGGATGTAGATCCACAAAATTCGCTTGATAATGCCGTATTTCGGTTTTCACGTTCGCCAGCAGGGGCTGATCAAATGACCTTGAGATTTCAATTCCCACCAGGAAAATCAATGGCTGTGATTGGCTACAGTGTATTTTAGTATGCTATTTTCTTAACTGTCTCAAGGACGTTGTTATGTTGTATAAATAAACGAGAGTTGTATGCTTGACTGTACTGGGATTGCTGGGTGCTTGTAGAATATACTTCTACGCCTACAAAGTCTTCTATTTCGATTTTGGGTATTCAAGGTAGCCTTCCTGGAAGCTGGTAAAAGTCTCGTTCGCGTTTATCGACTAAGGTAAACTCGTAATAGCCTCAAGCATACTAAGTGACGAACATATCAGATAGATAGATAGATAGATAGATAGATAGATAGATAGATAGATAGATAGATAGATAGATAGATAGATAGATAGATAGATAGATGAGTGGACAGATAGATAGATACAACGCAGAACTTCGTACGTAATTGCATCAGTCAGGTTGCCATACCACATCAGAACAGAGACGCAACTGTCAGTTCAAATCCAAGAGTGATAGCGCTAGTAGAAGTATTAGCAGTAACGGAGAAGAATAAGGTTCGAATATATGATTTGAGAAGTATAATTCAGTGAGATAAATTTCAAAAGAGAAAGACAGAGATGACGAAGAATTCAGAAGTTTAGAAGTTGAGAGAGCGCAAAGAGTGGACGCCATTGCGCCACTGCAAACAATTCTGAGCCATGTCCTTCAAGATCTCTAACCATTGGTGACATACGTCTTATGGTCCCAAACCACATAGTCTACACTTACCAACATGACTCAATGCAGTTGTCAGTGACTTCATGGATTTGTGACATGTTTTGGTTTGGCAGCCCCTAAGATCATAGAATGACAGACCCTAACTTCAGTGGTCAAGATTTTAGGCGCTCACTCACGAAATCGAAGGTCATGAGTTTCATTCAATCATGCAAAGTCATGGGTACACATTGCTAAAGAGTCCCATATTTGAATGAAGTAACCATTCAGTACTTCTAGGCTTCTAATGACAGTTTAGTCAAAAAATCGATTTAGGCTTTCACCTTCAAAATTCAACTTTCTCCATTACCCTAAACTTCTTATTCAACTATTTCACACATTATTTAATCGTGTCCTAACCTCTTAAAAAACGATTATCTTTCCCAAGTTGAACTAAAAGTTTTTTATACATTAGTCAGAAAAAGAAGAATATCCGTCTAATACATTTCCAACAAACAATATTTTAGAGAAAAAAAACTTATTTTTGTAACATTAAAACCATTTTTAGAAAAAAACACACACACTCACATTTGTTTAGTAAAACATAATTTGAAAAGATAAGTTTATCATGAGAGTAAAAAATAAATTTCTTTTTACTGACCCTAGAAATATATACATATATTTATTTTTTGAATCCAGTAAGCTCTTGAAGTCAATTTCGCCAGCTGCCTCCTTCCAAACTAAGCAAAGGAAAAACTTGTTACTGATTTAAAATGATATGCTTTTTTTTAAAAGGAAAACAATGTAGAGAAATCATGTGTACTAGCGTGTAAAAATGTACAAAAGATGGGTGTGTTTGTGTGTGTGTGTTCCCTTTTTTCCTCTACTGAAACATTCAGCATAAAATGAGGTCATAATTTTGTTTTAGTAACAAATATTCTAGAATTTCTCTGTGTGTTGAAATAAAATCCAAACTGTGTGTGTGTGCGTGTTAGTTAGTTAGTTAGTGAGTGAGTGAGCTAACGAAATGGAATGGAGAGTTATGTGACAATAAAGACTTGATTATATATGATTTGACCAATGTTGGTTACGTATATTTTATGACCTTGTCAGTGGTTATAGTTTGATAGAGTTTTGCTCTCTGAGCTAAATGATTTAATCAGAAAGGTTTCATGATGCTTTACTCCGTCTGGATCCTGTCTGAAATTACTGTGGTTCTCAAGTCTAGATGAATGAAAGAGGATTGGGCATAGGGTCAGCGAACTCATCCCGTAGCAAATCAACTTGCTAAAACAGCACCAGCCAGAATAAATAATTCAAACCATTTATAAACTACCCTGACAGTTGGAAGGTATTCATTTATAAGAGTTATGCCGAGTTTTTTTTAGGAAGTCGTGAATCCGATGTCCCTTCTGACTAGCAGATCAACCATTAACAATCATACATGGAATGTAATTGGATAGAAGTAAAAAGGAAGGCTCAGGATGGAGTAAGTTGGAGAATGCAGATTAGCGGCTTTTACACCATTAGGAATAACGGGCGTAAGTAACTGAATAAGTTTCATTATACTTTGCAACAATATCATCAACACAAATTTCACGTAGAAGCGAATTATTCCAACTTCTCGGCTTACAACTCACAACAATGATTTAGAGGCATGAAGCCTTGACTTTACCAGTGCTTGGACTAAAAATATGAATTCGTTATGTGAACAAAAACAAGCTACAAAACACCTACAGTTAAATCAGTAATGTCTTTACAATGAACAGTAAACAATGATTCTTGAATGTACTGATCCCCAGAATTGAAACCAAAAAAAAGAATTGAGATTGAGGTCTATCGGAAATCAATTCTCAACTGTTATATCTTTGCAATGATAATATTTCTTTTCTTGATTCATTGTTTTTCTCAGATATGTAATTTCTCATCGGGATAATCATTTGAATACCTGTTGGGCAGGTTAGATCCCCACAAATCACTTTATAAAGGTCCTAATTTTGCATTTTATGTTTTCGAGCATGGCATGATCAGTTGACCTTGAGATTAGATCTCGCACCAGGAAAATCCTTGGTTGTTATTGGTTGATGGATTATTGTAGTACGCTATTTTTGTGGCTCTCCCATGGACGTTCCTATCTTATATGCTTGTGAACCTCGATTTTGTGGGTGCTTGTGGAATACTCTTTATACGCCATATCAAGCAAGACTTCTTCCTCTACTTAGTGGGGACTTGGGACGCACGGATTAGAGTAGCCTATCGTGTCACTGGATCACCTGTCTTCGCCCTCATTTAACGACTTAGGTGAACTCGTCAAGCATATCAACTGACGAGCATAACAATACCCTTTGTGGTTTTCTAATAACTCTTCCGCTTGACCATGATCACATGAAATTGTTGCATTGAACGATAAATTCACTTTCACAAACCACTAACATATTACCGTATTACATTGTAATTGTGAATCACTCATTGTTAGACCACCATTAAAAACCTGAAAGCACTGGATGGCCATTTTAGTCCTAGTATCGAACTCATCAGCAGTGCGCATACACGAATCCCGCTACTCCCAGGAATAAAACCAAGAACCTTTGGCCTTCCATGCGAACTCTGAAACGCTTCTAGGTTTCTAATAATGGTCTAACAATCATCGATTCACGATTTCACTATCAAACAATTTATCTCCATAACTTTATCATGAAAAAATGATTATCATTTCTTGACCACCCATTCTATGTTGCACTAATCAATATGAAAATTTTCGTTCACAGCAAAATTCAATAATCAATTAGTATTTGAAAAAAATTAAACCGTTATAAAGAAAACTTTCAAATTAATTATCAAATAGTCCAGAAACTAGGTGATGAAACAAATTATGAGAAAAAGGTGTATTAGAATTATTATGAAAGGGAGAGAGCAGCAAGTTTTTGACGACATAATAAAAATTGTTTCAAGAAATATTATCATTTGTATTGTTACATTTGAAAATGGGTTTGTTTGTCTGTGAGTTTGTTACATTTTGGTAATCATCAAAAGTAAGTAGTATGAATTGATTTTCAGTCTTAAAGAACCTGTCGGAATAGTTTGTAGAGGCCTAGAAATATTTGGATAGTGTAAAATCACATGTTACGACTCTGATTGGATATTTAACCATGCGGCTGCTATATTCACAATATGGTTCCCCTAACCTTTCAGAAGCACAAGGTCATGCTTAGCTCTATGAATACACTCATTTTTCTGTACATAAAATAACTTTGAGCAAAGCATTCTTCTCGTACTGTGTGACTTTTCTATTGTGTTCAAATAGGAGTGTTGATTCAATTTTAGGCTATTAGAAGCCGATAAGAAAGCAAATTTTGTGTTTATTTAGCACTTCTTACTTAAACAACCAGTGTCAATCATGAAAACCTGAACTGTTGTTTCCCAATGGGTTAGGTGGTGAACTACACATAACCAAACAAATACATGATTATGAGATGGTGAAGAAAATTTTTAGCTCAAATGATGGAGTTTTATTCTCTGAGATGGATGTTTTGGTTGTGAACATTGAAGTCAATCGGATAAACTACAAGTCAGATCTGAAGAAATTAGAAGAATTTCACTTCTACTGTGAAGTTTGTGCTGATAATAATGTTAGGGTAGAACAATGAATACTCTACTCTCAAAGCATACAACTCAGAAATTCATCATCAAATAGATAATCATCTTTTCCACAAATGACAGGACACTAGAATTATTAAACTTTAATCGAATTGATTTAATTTTGAAACAAGGTTAGTTTAGTTCTTGTTACTAGTCAAGACCTAACTTGTAACCTCTAGGATCAAAAGAAAAGAAACGGATCAAGGAATATATTGCTGTGAGAATTAGAAACAGACATAAAAAGAATGAATAACAATTGGTTAGAACTATAAATTAAGGCTTAAGACAGAGTTGGTAGAAGAGTGATAGTCGTTGGCCTATGCTCGATTGAGGGTAACAGGCGTAAGTAAGTAAGTAAGTAAGTAAGTAAGTAAGTAAGTAAGTAAGTAAGTAAGTAAGTAAGTAAGTAAGTAAGTAAGTAAGTAAGTAAGTAGGTAGGTAGGTAAGTAAGTAAGTTAGTTAGTAAATAAGTAAGTAAGTAAGTAAGTAGGTAGGTAAGTAAGTAAGTAAGTAAGTAAGTAAGTAAGTAAGTAAGTAAGTAAGTAGGTAGGTAAGTAAGTAAGTTAGTTAGTAAATAAGTAAGTAAGTAAGTAAGTAAGTAGGTAGGTAAGTAAGTAAGTTAGTTAGTAAATAAGTAAGTAAGTAAGTAAGTAAGTAGGTAGGTAAGTAAGTAAGTAAGTAAGTAAGTAAGTAAGTAGGTAGGTAAGTAAGTAAGTTAGTTAGTAAATAAGTAAGTAAGTAAGTAAGTAAGTAGGTAGGTAAGTAAGTAAGTTAGTTAGTAAATAAGTAAGTAAGTAAGTAAGTAAGTAAGTAAGTAAGTAAGTAAGTAAGTTAGTAAGTAAGTAAGTAAGTAAGTAAGTAAGCAGGTAGGTAAGTAAGTAAGTAAGTAATTACTATTATTAACTAGATACTTGGGTATAAACCACACTATAACTATGAGTGTCAATGATACTATCCGGTTACTCAAATCACATTAAATGCAGTGCGAATAAAATTTGGACGAATAAACTACTTATCTACTGTTCTATAAATAAATGCCCTCAACTTTAAATTCCTTGGTTTATTAGAAACTGTACATTTATAAAGCCCAACTTTATTTTAAAAATCAAATTAAATATGTTATTATTTTCTTATTACGATACTACTACTACTACTACTACTACTACTACTACTACTACTAAATTTTGAACAAAAAACAGTTGATTTTGTAATAAAATATCTGAGAATTTTATTTCATTCAAATGACGTAACTAATCCATTTAAGTAAGATATATCATCCATTTGAAATCAAGAAGCATTAAATCATTGGTTTCTTATATGAATGGGATCCCTCAGTATTCGACATCCACAACACAATATCGTACACTGATTGAGGTTAGACTTATACAACAGGGTGGGATGATTGATTTGTAACTCAGTCAAATCCTTACTCCTCTACAGATTTGCAGTTACAGTTATCAATTTTCTTTTTTTAGATCTCATGCTTGGTTTATTTCCGGTTGATGTCGCTTGCTTTCTCTGATAAATTTAGGTGTGCTTATTGAGTCGTCGGCTCACAATTTTCTCTTGTTCTTCGCTTATCTAGATAACATTACACGCTGCTCCTCTCACTCCGCCACCCACTCAGTACACAAGGTACTTCCTGACTAAATTCAAACTAATAACAGTTGTCGAATACTCAATAGGATGAAACGAGTGTCCTGGCTGCCTGCCGACTATCTCTGCTTAAAAATCTGAAATTAGTCAGTTTTTTAGTACAACGTTGATAAAAACAATGATGTTCATTAAAATTTACAAACTGTTAACAATTTCGTAGAGTATGGAAACCTGTTGCAATTACTTTTCCTAATAAAAAGTTATGTCTACACCATCTAGCTGTTTTAAAAAGTAAACATAATCTTGAATCCGATAAGGTAGTCAGTGATCAGAGGAGCTCACTCAGTAAATGGTAATAGCGCTACTCAAAAACCATGGTATACAATTAACTAGAAACCCTAAACAGAGTAGAAACGATTGAGTTATGTATAGCATGTCCTGTTTCATAATTGAAACCATGTAGAAATATACCTGCCATGATGTAATCTATGAGCGTAAGTAAGATTTCTAATGGTGGTACATTGAAAGGCTCAGACAATTGAGACAAATCATATGCTAATGAGTACATAATAATAGGTCAAGGTCAAATGAGAAATCAGTGTTACTGTATATAAGTATTGATTTTACTCATAGGAAACATGCATAACAAACAGCATACAAAATCAAATGACCGCCTAGAGTCATGCAAATCAATTTCAAAATAAACATCTCAGTGAAATCAGTCAATATTCGTTATATTGTACAGATTCAATCTAAAACGGTATTAACCACAAATGATAAAACTTTTGAACAAAACAAAATGTGTTATTCCTGTTTTTTGAAATATGTACTCTTAGCTATCTGAGTAAATGAAATAAAATTGATAATTATTTGAAATCTAAGTTATTTATTGTGAAAATACACAATGATATAACAATTACTGTAAGTGAACGAAGCTAATTTCATTGATTGTCATCCTACTGAACGCCATTGAAAATAGAAGTTGTAAATTGTTTTTTAATGACAGAGAGTTATGAAGATTGTTGTTTATTACTGAAATTATGAATCAGCCATTGTTAGATCACCAATAGAAACCTGAATGCACTGGATGACCATTTCTTCCTGGTATGGGACTTATCAGAGTTAGACATGAACACTGTCCGATGCCGGAGCAGTGGTCTGTAGGTAAGGCATTCGCTCG
Organism: Schistosoma turkestanicum; assembly: GCA_944470395.2. NCBI lineage: Eukaryota > Metazoa > Platyhelminthes > Trematoda > Strigeidida > Schistosomatidae > Schistosoma > Schistosoma turkestanicum. Next base: position 16,395,250 of record OX103976.1, on the reverse strand, counting down.
CAAGATGGGGGTCCTGAGTTTGAATCCTGTGTGTAGCAGGATGCACACTAGTAATGAGTCTTATCCTAGGACGAAACTGCAGTCCAGTGCTTCCAAGTTTCTAATAGTGGTTTACCAATGAGTCATTCATGATTTTAGTTATAAATTGTGTTATATCTGAACGAAGCTTAAAGTATTCTGTAACTTAGAAGGTCAGTTTGTGGATTATTATTGTATAGAATTGTTAGGGACGTTAGATCCTAGAACTCACTAGTAAAAGGTGCTAATATTGTAATTTTTATGTTTTCGTGCCAGAGATGCTAAGTTGACCTTCAGCTAACATTTCCCACGAGTAAAATCCTTGACTTTCACTGGTTAATGGATTATTTGGTGGCTCTCCTAAGGGCATTTCTATCATTGTATAAATAAGCTTGATTCGTGTACTTAGCAACCTCGTATTTTCTGGGTGCTTGTAGAATACATTCTCTTCACCTTATCCAGACTGCTTGATCTGGTTAGAGGGACCTGGGACATATCAGATTAGAATAGTCTATCGGGTCACTAAGTCATTGCTCCGGCCCATTTATCGAGTAGGACGAATTCGTAATAGCATATCAGTTGACGAGCATACTCAGAATTCAATCGTATAATTATTCAGCAACAGGATTCTCAGGTATTTGTTTGTATATTCTTTTTATCATAAGCTTTCTGTTAACATTACGATTTACTATTCCTAATTAATTTACAGATTTATTGTTTACAGTCTCCTCTATTCTTCTGGCTTTTACATGTATAATTGTTATTAGCCATTGATGAGTGTGATGTGATCTGGTTTTGTGTGTAAGTAAAGTAATGTCTTAAATCTATTGAGAAATCTTAAACTGATGTTCATTGGTCATGTGTTCTTTCCTCGGTGTTCGAAGCAAATTAGAATTAGACCGATGACATTCAAGCATCGAATAACAATTCTCTCGGCCATGTTGTTTATTCGTTACTCAACGGTTGTCTGTGTGTATTGATCAGTGAAAGGATAGAACAGAGTGAAATATCAAAAATGTGTTTGTATTTCAGAATGATATCTGATTGTCAAAATGATTAGCTTAACAATGTCTATATTATTAAATCAGATCATCTCAACAAACTTTCAAACTGCCTACATTGAACTTAGTTTAAGCTTCAATTACTAATGAAGATTGTAAAAATTTGCTCTTCGTAAAAACACTTGCCAGATGTGGACAGTCACTACTGAAGACAACGGGTGAAGTTTCGAAATATCCTTATACTGATCAGAATTAGACATTAACACAGTTGGATGTTGACCGGACCAGTGGTCTATAGGTTAAACGTTCGTGAGCAAGACCCAAAGGTCCTAGGTTCGACTCCCATGGACACTAAACGTGGATGCTCACTGCTGATGAGTCCCGTAGTTGGACAGAACGGCCGTCCAGTTCTTCCACATTTCTAATGGTGCGTCGTCTAATAATGATCGATTCATGATTTTAAATGAAATGTAACTTTGATAGCATAAGAAAAATTAAGCATCTGCTCAATATTTATCAATGCACAAAATAGAAGATACTGGCAATCAACTTTCTATGCAAATACATTTTAATAAATGAACTATGATTTTCTTTGTTTTACTATGACTAAAAATGAAATTTGATTTAACATTTCTGTCATTGTAAATTTTATTTTTATTTAGAAATCTGATTTTAAAATAATTTATTTTTGTGTTTTAGCCAAGCAAAAAGAAAAAAAAATTCAAAGATTTTAAGGTCAAATTGTTTCAATATTTTTTCTTATTTTAAAATTATTTTTAATGAAAATTTTAATCATTAAAAAAAGAAATCAGTAGAAGTAAACATTGAACATTGAATTCAGAAAATAAACAATCCGTTGTTTATGATTCAAAAAAAATTATCAATAAAATCTACTAAGATGGAAATACCATTGAAAACATTGAAGCACTGAACGGTTGTTTGTTTCTTATTCAAGTAGGAGACGTTTAAGCCATGCTCATCTGTGACCTTGTAGTCTAGTATTGAACATAGAACGGTGCACAAATCTTACGCCAGCAAGACTATATCTAATAGGTGTACAAGTCTAACGTCAAGTAATCCACACTATTGTGCTATCATATTATTACCGTCTTCTTGCAGTGCTTTCCTTAGATTGGATACTGTAGAATTTTACTAATCTCAGCTTAGTGTCTGATAGGAACATGATAAATGTCAGTATGGGGTTGTGATATGTTTAAAACTATATCGAATGACATTGTCGGGCGTGATGAAGGTACCTCAAAAAGACAGTGGAATGTAGTAGCACAATATTGTGAACTGTTTGAAGTTCAACAATGTACACTATTGAATACCAACTCAGTGGTATATTCCTATAATCTTGATCATTGAATACTTTAAATGATACACAAATGAGCTTGAAATTTTTATTTTTTTTTTGAAATTCAAACAAAATATTCACTTTTTATTTAAAATATTGATTTACTTTTAACTTTTCAAAAAATATTTTCTCATCACCAACAACCGGAAAATTATCAGTCAGTCAGCTACAACCTAGAAGTTGAAACGTATGTTGTACATCAGCTGAAGTTTTCATACCACATAGGCACATAGAGGTTGTTGAATTGTCAATTCAAATAATATAGTACCACAGGTAGTAGAACTATTATTGGTAATCAAAAAGATTCAAGAAGTATAATCCAGTGAAATACATTTAAAATGAGATAACAAAAGTTCGTGAGGAATTCAGAAAAAAGGTATTTGAGGGAAGACAAAGAATGGATGCATGTGCATCATTGCAAACGATTTTAAGCCATGTCATTCATGCTCTCTAACCATCGGTTACTATTGTCTCACGGACCCCAACCAGGTAGTCTACTACATCTACTAACATGGTTCAGTCCAGTTTTCAATGACTTCATGGATTTGTGCCATGTTTTGATTTGGCCGCCTCTATGTATCTTCCAACCAAACTTGAGGAAATTATCACTTACATTCATGCAATAGACTTGCTGTAACAGTAAAAATTGAGATTTGAATAAAAACGAGTTACGTTTTGTGAAATTTGAACTTAAATAAAAGCCTAAATGATAAAGGAGTTATATATGAATTCCATAGACTAATGATTAACTAGTAGGCACAGGATAATTATTAATAAGCGGTTGTGAAAATTTTGGATTTTATTGAAGGCAGGCACCGATAAAGGTTAGTGGAATGTTTGAAATTGTCAATCAATCATTGTAAGGCCAACATTAGAAACCTGGAAGCACTGGTAGACGACTGTTACCTCCTGGTATGTGACTCATCAGCAGTGCGCATCCACGACTCCTGCACCTCGCAATATTCGAACCCAGGACCTTCGGTATAGTGCGTGAACGCCTAACCATTAGACCCCTGGGTTGGCATTCAACGGTGTTAATGTCTAACTCTGATCAGTCTAGGGGCTTGTCTTCGGCGGTTACTACCTACACTCGACAGAGTTGGAATCCACTGGTCACGTCTTCTCACTAGAACTCCGAGAATTCTCTCACGAAGCTAGTCACTAGTGAGCACATTTCACGATATTTTCCTAGATCCCTAGATCAATCAGAGTTAGATATTAATACCGCCGGATGCGGTCCCAGTGGTCCAATGGTTAGTCGTTCACGTACAATAACGAAGTTCCTGCGTTCGAATCCTGCGAGATGCAGGAGTCGTGGATGTGCATTGCTGATGAGTCCCATACCAGGACGTAACAGTCGTCTATCAGTGCTTCCAGGTTTCTAATGGTGTCCTTACAATGATTGACTGATGATTTCAAATGTGTAAAAACACTAATCTTCATAACTCCTAATTGAAAATAATGGAATGTCGTAGCATACCATTGTGGATTGCCTTAAGTTAAACAATGTACACTATTGAATTCCATCCTAGTGCTCTAGATTTTCGACATTTGTACGCGATAAATCCTGTTTATTGAAATGTTTGACTTTTCATAAATAAACTTGAACATTTAACTTTAATTAAATTCAAAGACTATCCCACCGGCAGTAGCATTAATACGAACAGTGTCTAAATTACTCGTTATACTGACAAGCATCATTAAAGAAGCACAGGTCAGGTGGTTTATGCCGCTCTAATCAGTATTTTTAAAAAGAAAAAAATTTCAAATTCTCCTCACCCATGTGATTAATATAACTGTGTTTTGTTTTGTTTGTTTTCAATGCTTATTGAACAACACATTTTATACAAAATAATAAATGAATTTTGAACTGAAAGTATCAAATTTGAATTTTTCTCCCTTTTTTTCTTTCCACACATTTAAAAAAAAAAGATTTTCGCAATATAAACAACAATGGATATTTTTTTATTTGTTTGAATTAACTGTTTCACTCACATGATACTACTTACTCGCAATAAATAAAGTGCTTTTAAATGATATTAAGTAGGATATTTTTAACCTGTTTTATTTATTTGCAACATTTCGTTCTATTTTAAATTCAATTTAATAGAAGAAAAAAGGGGAAAAGTAATATTTTTCAATAAACATGTAGCTAACTATATACAGATAGACTAGAAAATATTTTTCCCTATTAAAGTAAGTCATTACTTACACCTGTTATCCGAAATGGAGAACAGTCCACTGACCATCATTCTCCAACCTACTCTGTCCCGGGCCTTTCTTTTCAAGTTTTATTCAACTTTTTGTTTATTCTTCTCATGTATGTCTACAGTTCACGACGTAGTGTGTTTCTTGGCCTGGTTCTTTTCCATTGACCTTGAGGATTCGAAGTGAGGGCTTGTGTTGTGATGCAGTTGCATACTTTCCTCAGTGTGTATCCTATCCACTCTAAGTACTTCTTGATTTCTTCCTACACTGAAATCTGGTTTGTTCTCTCCTGCAGTAGGTTGTTGCTGACGGTGTCTGGCCGACCAGTCCTCACTATTTTGCGCAGGACAATTATTAATGAACACTCGTATCTACTGGATAATGGCTTTCTTAGTTCTCCAGCGCATGCATTCAATCTGATGATGACTACTTCTAATATTATTCAATACATAATTATGTAATAATATACTTAATGTTTAATATTGAAAATTGAATAGTTTAAAGATTCAGTTGAGTAAGTGAATTGTGAGTTGTGAATTACAGTAAAATATTATTTCCGCATCAGTGCAGATATTGAACATACAATCAAAATTATAACAGTATGCGATGCTCCTCATCCATTGGTCAGACACCATGAGCAACAACCTACTGTGGGATAGAACAAGCGAAATGCCAGCGGAGGAAGAAATTAAGAAGAAGCGCAGGCAGGTGGATCGAATACATATTGCAAAAATATCCGAATTGCATCACAAGGCTAGCACTAACTTGTAATTCTCAAGGCCAAAGGAAAAGAGGAATACCACGAAACACATTACGCCGAGAATTGGAGGCAGACATGGATAGAATGAATAGCAATCGCACGGAGCTGAAAAGGAAGGCCCATGATAGAATAGATTGAAGAAGGCTGTTCGGTGGTATATGCTCCACGAGGGGTAACAGATGTCAGTAAGTAAGTAAGTAAGTAAGTAAGTAAGTAAGTAAGTAAGTAAGTAAGTAAGTAAGTAAGTAAGTAAGTAAGTAAGTAAGTAAGTAAGTAAGTAAGTAAGTAAGTACGTAAGTAAGTAACAACTTCTGCTGATTAAAGATTGAGTTTCTTCGATGAATGTTCTTTTTAGTGTTGATTAACTTGCATTAGTCAAATTACAAAGTAGTCTCAGCCACAGACAATTGCATTCATTTGTAACGCATCCTACTATAAAACACTCAATCTCTTCATTATTCAGAAATGGGTTTTTGAGAAAAGCACTCACTAGCCTGAACCATCGATCTATGACCTCCTGTCTAACAGTAAAGAGATCAAAAACAAAGAGTCTAAGTTGCAGACTTCATCTATGAAATATTTCTATTTCAAAGCTAATTTTATTGACATAATTTGTTAGCTTTACGAATTCTGTCTTTCTTAGGTTGAAGTGACAATATACTACTCACTAAAGAAATATATAATACTTTTAACTGGTTAAAGTTGGTATCAGTTTACGGATTCCTTAATTCATATTTATTTGTATTAATTGGCATCCACAGACAATGAGAAGCCGTATTCGGATATACATGAGAGAACGTTTTGTCAAATCAATGCTGAGATGATTATAGTGAGGCACACAATGTGTATACTTATACTTAACATACTTAGAAGTTAGAGAGTTTTAAGACCATGGTTGAAAACCCTTTGTAACTCTGCAAATGCATCTATCCCTCGTGTTCTCTTAAATTCTTATCCTTTCAGTTCCTAATCAGCTTTATCTTTCTCCTGATAAGTTTATTTCATTAGATTATACTCCTTGATTTATATCTTGAATCCGTAATCTTTTTGATTGCCGCTAATATCTCTACTACCTCTACTATTATGCGATTTGAATTGTCAGTTAGATCTCTCGGTGCTAATATGATATGACAACCTGAACTTATGTGCTCAGTCTCCAAGTTTTACGTTTTAGCTGACTAAATTCTTGACCCTACTTATAAAACATTCATTATATAAAGAAATCATACGATTATATATCTTCTTTTGATAAATATAGTTGACTGAAAACATCTAAATTTAGATTTTTTATGGAAATTTTGAATTCAATGTGTCTATTATTAGTATGAAAGATTTTGTAAAGAATAAAGAATTTTCATATTTTGAAACATAAACTTGGTTATATTGAAATCACCAATCAATCATTGTTAGACCACCATTAGAAACCTGGGAGCACTGAAAGACGGCCATTACGTCCTGGTATGGGACTCATCATCAGTGCACATCCACGACCCCCGCAACTCGCAGGATTCGAACACAGGACCTTCGGTCTTGCGTGTGAACACCTAACCTCTGGACCACTAGGCGAACATCCAACGGTGTTCATGTCTAACACTGATCAATCTTTTGTCTTTGTAGCTACTCCGTAAACCCGACAGGGCTGAACTCCACTGGTCACATTCAGTACTTCCAGGTTTCTGATGGTGGCCTAACAATGATTGACTGATGATTTCAATGTGCAACAAACACTAATCTCCATAACTCTAAATGAAGAACTGGTTATAGTCAGAAGTCTATCGAAAACCTGTAAGCATTGAGAAATCGTTTCACCCATATAAGAGACTTATCAGAAGTCTGGATCTATGACTTCACATTTGCGACACACTGCGACACAGAACAGCATGTCTTGTCAGTGGATGGCTTAACCATCGAGTCAATGAGCCAACATTAAATAGTGTTTTAATGCTTAATTTCGATCAGTTTACGATATTATCTTTCGTAAAACAATAAGCGATTAGCGATTGGAAGTAAGCGATTCTAGAATCAACATCTTATTAACGTTCATTCTTTTTTTGGCCTATTGCTATCCACAGATATATCTCAGACTGTACTGTTCTAAACCATGCGAAGCAATAGCTCGTACACTTTGCATATACATCTCCAAGTAGATCTTTCAATTAATCAACGTTGTTTAGCATGTTAATAACAAACAGGAGACGATAAATTTTCACAAAATTATTTCAATGTTAGGAAATTGTTAGCCGAAATATCATCCCTCTCTCCCATTCAACATGATTCCACTTAGATGTCGTAATCAATCGAAATCAAGTCAGATAAAATGTGTAATAATGACATAGTTCCAATGGACACATTCTATTTGTCTTATTTCAACTTCTAATCTTCTAAATTCCTAATGACCCTTTGATTTCTCTTTTTCAATTTATCTTACTGGATTATACTGCTTGAATGATTCCTTCCAAGACTAATCTTCTTCATTACCACTAATCTACTTCTACTACCTCTGATGTTATGAGATTTGAATTGACAATGTGAAATAATTATCCACACACACACACACACACATATATTCACACAACCGGTAAAAGTGATTATCGTTCAAATTATTATCAGTGTGATTAATTTAAACATCCCACCAAAATTCAATATACAAATAATAATTATTGACAATAAAACATACTTTTGAAATGAAAAATCAATCAAAACAGACATTATTCACTAAATTATGAGGTAATGAAGATTAGTAAGTTACACATTTGAAATCATGAATTGATCAATATTAGACCAGCATTAGAAAGATGGAAGCACTGGACGACTGTTTCGTCCTCGTATATGGGACTCATCAGTGGCAGTGTGCATCTAAGACTCCTGCACCTCGCAGGATTCGAACCCAGGACCTTCGGTCTTGCACATAAACGCCTAACCTCTGGACCATGGAGCCGGTATCTAACGGTGTTGTTATATAAGATTATCAGGTCGATATACAAAGTAGAGGAAGAAATCTTGCTTGATATAGCGTAGAAAGTGTATTCTACAAGAACCCAGAAAATGTGAGGTTGACAAGCACAGAAATCAAGTTTATTTACACATTACAGAAACGTTCTTGGCAGAGCCACAGAAACAGAGTGCTAAAATAACACATCAACCAATGACAGGTGGGAAATGCAATCTTAAGGTAAACTGTTCAGCCCATGCTCGAAAACATAAAATGCAAAATTGGGACCTTTTGCAAGTGAGTTCTGGGGATCTAACGTCCCCAACAAATAGCTCTGATAGAATTACATCCATTCGTTTGCAGTATTGATTTTTAACAAACAATCATAGCCAGTAAGCTGTATAGATCATTAATGAGTGTGATACATATGATTTACGTTCTGTTTTACGCGCAGTTTTTTTTCAAAACGTATGCACTATACTAAATGTTTCGAGGAATATTCAGAAATAATTAAAAGTTGAAGAGCTACGAAAACTGTTATCCACAAGATACATGTGCTTGTTAAAAGTTGTCTATGCATGATACGAGGGATCTGTTGATCAGACATTATGCATCAACAGCCTACCGTACAAGAGAAAAAAGCCAGATTCCAGTTGAGAAAGAAATTAGAAAAAATCACTAGAGGTGGATAGGAAAAACATTGGAGGAAAGCACCACCCAACTGCTTCAAGATATAAGACCTCACTCTGAACCAAACAAACAAACACACTGCACCGAGAATTGAAGGTAGACATGAAAAGAATGAACAGTAACTGTATAGAACTGTTAAAGAAGGCTCCGGACAAAATAATTTGGAGAGTGCCGGTAGGCCGAATGGTTTATTGATTTACAATATTATAAATTATTTTCTATTCTTCAATCTTGTGTCAAGCAAGTGTCAAGTTTACGCATTGAGACTTAATATTTCAGAATTTCAACTTGTTCAAAGTTCAATCAAAATTTCCACTAGTGTTTTAAATTCAATACAATCCCCCAATAAATCAATGCATCGCACAATATTTTCATTTGTATAACTTATTGATTAAGCAGGTTAAATAAACATTGAACAGATTGCTTCACACATACATAAAAATAAATAATTTATAAATATTTATAGATTCCAATTGAATTTACATTGAATATTTTATTTTATTGTATTCAATGCAATATGTGAAACATTTTGACTGATATCAATTGTGTGTATAACAGATTGAGGGGTGTGTGTTTCAAAATTCAAGAAGTAATAAACAAAATGGACTAAATTACACTTGACCTTAGATGAATGAAATAAAAAGCTGAAATAATGAATAAATCTTTCTGCGATTTCTGCATAATTCGTTTAATGGACTGATTGAAGTGAGGCGTTCGCGTACAATACCAAAGGTCCTGGGGTTCGATTTCTGCGAGGAGCAGGAATCGTGGATGTGCACTGCTGATGAGCCCCATACGGCAGGCCGAATCGGCTGTCTTTCAATGCTTCCAGGTTTCTAATGGTGGTATAACAATGGCTGACTGATTGATGACGGCCGTTTCGTCCTTGTATGGGACTCCTCAGCAGCGCGCATCCACGACTGCTGCACCTCGCAGGGTTCGAACTCAGGAGTTGCGCAACCCCATACACAGTCTTCGGTAGTTATTGTCTACACCCGAACAGGTTGAACTTCACTGGTCACATCTCCCCACTAGAACTCGGAGAAGAGTCCTCACGAAGCTAGTCACTAGTGAGCACAGGTAATTTGCATTACGGATTTGTGAAGATTGTTAAGTTACACATTTTTGAAACCATGAATCGAATAATGTTAGACCACAACCATTAGAAACCTGGAAGCACTGGAAAGTCATAGATTTCTTAGTGTTTATTGTTTACGTGTAAACTGTCGACGAAACCGTGTTAAATATGTCTAATGTCAAAAGGTTTATCACTAAATAAATACATTTTGGGTAGATAAATATAACAAAATGAAAATTACGAATGACACTATTGAAATCTACTAGAGATAACCAGTTCAACCATCAGGAACTGTACCGAACTGTACACAGTTTAAAAGCTTGTCATACTGCCCTATCACTTTGTTGCATGAGCTTCCGGAGATCCAATTACGATCTACGGATCGTACACAAGATTTTTAGATCTCACAGAAGACGAAATAAGACATTCAATCATTCAAGTTTTATCCAATATGATTTACAGTTACAATTGTACTCCAATATCTAGTGTCATTAACGATAACTCCTTAAGCATTCACATTATTTTTGAGCCCTACTAATTAAACGCATTTCATTTACTCAATCTGTATAGAAACGAAAACTCAAAATCACTGAATGTAACAAATAGAGAGGTTATTTTTTAAAATCCAGACCGATTTCATTTTTGTGAAACTTAAACAATTTTAAACGTCCCTTTTCACTTTCTCTATGTTTATCTTCCACTGAAAATGAATTAACTAGATACTGACTCAAAATACTTAAAAAACTTCAAAACGTTTTACAGAAATAATAAACATATAAATGTAATCTTACTGAAATACTTACTGTATTTTAGGCAAAAACTAAACACACGAACTTTTTCAATGTGTATTTTAGATTTTTGGTTTAAAATACTTGATAAATCCAATGACTTGGAATCCAATACACAGTTGAATTTGGTAATGATTAGGTTTAGTAATTAATTTCAATCTCGTACAAGTATGATTATAATAATAATTACTATTATTATTATTATTATGATATATATGTGAAGGAATCTTAAATAAATTTAATCCCAATAGTCAATCAGTGTTTATTCAAGCACATAGTCGTTTATTTTTAACCAATCAAAACTAAATCTAAACTTTCATCAACCAATCAGGATGTAGTTTAAAGCATAGAAAAAAAACGATTTTTTTTCGCTTACTGCTGTTTTAAACAAAATTAAATTGGACAATGTAATGTCGTTGTTAAATAGTGAATATTAGATCTCTCTTTGTATTAAATTATTAGAAAAAAAAATTTAAAACTATTTATTTATTTTTTTTTTAAAATAAAAATAAATGATAATGTGAAGAGAATGAAAGAAAACATTGAAATTTTTGACCTATTTATGAATAGTCTGAAAAGAAAAATTGTTAGTACACTGCTATAATTACATAAATCTATCTATATCATTTTTTTTCTGTCTTGACTACTGACGTGGAGTAATAGTCAAATGACACTTTCATTTCTAAAATTAGTAAAAATTATCCAAAAAGAGTATGAAGTAAACTAGTTTAATTTTTTCACTTCATTGTCAAATACAGGCACACATATAATGTTGATCATTAGAATATGATGTACATTGGGTATGAATGAAATAGCCCAATGGTAGAAAATGAGACAAGAATGTTTGATGATAATAATTCTTTGTTAACAAAAATTAAAATATACCTTATGAAAGTTGATTATAATTCAACAAATGAAAAGGGTTATTATTTGAAATTTATTGAGAAAGCTTGAAAAAAATAAGAAAGGTGGAATCTACCGGTCTCCGACTCTTACTGTTTGCTTAGTTGTCATGTGATTGCAACTAAAATTGACTTCATTTACTAAAACTTGTAATAAGGATTAGCCTAGTAGTGAATTTGTTGGGTTCGTTACTAAGTATGGGTTCACCTTAGACGATAAACGCGAACGAAACAATGAACCAGAGTCAAGGTAGGCTACCTTGATCCGTTGACTAACAAAAAGTCTTGATATAGCGTAGAAAGTATATTCTGCAAACACCCAGCAAGCACGATACAATCAAGCACACAACTCTCACTTATTTATACATCATAGGAATGTCCTTGGGACAGTCACAAAAGTAGCACATTAAAATAACACAGCAACCAATCACAGTCAAAGATTTTCCTAGTGGGAAATGAAATCTCACGGTCAACTAATCAGCCCATGCTCTCAATCATGAAATCCAAAATTAAGTCATTTATCAAGCTAAAATTACTAGTTATTCAATAAAGAACAAAACTTAATCATAACCTTGCGTTTCAATCATCACTCTAAACTGAATCTCACTGACATGAACGATAATATTAAAATAACAGATTTAAACAAACAATATTGTTGCTTTCAATTAGATTGTCATCAGGCATTATACTCTAATTAATGCACATAATTATTTATATGAAATCGTTAAACTACATCAAGACAGTTTATAATATCAGCTAAAATTAGACACAATGGTGAGTTCATAGCTTTTCCGTCTATATGTCTATAATTAGTAATGTCGCAGACAAAATTCACGTTCAACATACAACTTAAGAGCCAGATAAGAACAATACGTAGCTCTATCTCGACACACCTAACTGAAAACAGTCAGAATATAGATAAAAATGAATTATTTTGAGTGATCTATCGTATACCTCCATCATTTGTCAACAGTGTTTGATTCCGTCCGCTACATATAGCAGAAGCCAAAGGAATCTGAACATTCAACCCCCATTTATGTCCGTTCCTTTGGCCACGACACGATTCTATTTCATCATTAGTAGTATTATTTTCACATGCTGTAATTGTTTGTCATTATTTTATCTTTTCCCGTTTATATTGTTCACTATCTACTTATTTACACACTTCTTATTACGTAATTCTAATGACATGGCTCAAAAGCGTTTGCGAAGGCGCCGGTGCATTTATTCTTTGTGTTCTCTCAAATCTTAATCTTCTGGATTTTTCAACACCTCTAGTTTTCTTACTGAATCATATTTCTTGAATAATATCTTCTAATTCTAACCTCTCCGATAACTTCTAATACCTTTACTAACTCTTCTACTATTGGATTTGAATTGAGAATTATATCTGTGTGCTGAAGTGGTATGACAACATGAACTGATGTACTTACGTACGAAGTTCTACGTTGCATCTGACTGACTATTACATAATTCTAATAGTTAATATAATCGTTTGAATTGTTTGTTCTGGTTAGTGTTTATTTAGCAAGTTGGTTTTCTACGAGATGGAGTTGTTAACCCTATGTCCAACCCTTTTCCTTATTCTGTACTTTTAACCGGCAGTAACCCAAGAAGGGCTCCTGGCTGCGTGTTTCACGATTATTACCTTAAATTAGCTTATCCAAGTTTGACCTTCTACTACTGCTTCTAATAGTAACGAATTGACAAAAGCTTTTGTTATTGTTTTTAACTATTGTTATCCCTAACCGCACACTTGTCTCCCAACTATCCAACTTGTTCTTTTATCGACTAAGTGTAGAGTTACGTAAACTCTATTTGATTGTGATTATTGACTCTTGAGAAATTCAATCAATCAATCAATCAATAGCAACGTAGAACTTCGTACATACGTAAATCAGATCATGTTGCCATACCACATTAGCACACAGATGTAACTGTCAATTCAAATCCAATAGTAATAGAGGTATTAGCAGTAGTCGCGGAGGTTAGGATTAGATGATATTATTCAAGAAGTAGAAACTAGTGAAATTGACTGAAAAAGATAACTACAAAGTGATGAGGAATTAAAAAGTTTTGGATTTAAGAGTACACAAAGAATGAACGCACCTGCGCGATTGCAAACGGTTTTGAGCCATGTCATTCAGGGTCTTTTACCGTCGATTACTATCATCTCGCATACCACAACCAGGTAGTCGACAGCTACCAACATAACTCAGTCCACTTGTCAGTGACTTAATGCATTTCTGCCATGTTTTGGTCTGGGCGCCCCTAACTTTCGTCCAACCTATTTGTACACCGCAAAATATAGCTTGACAGGACAAACGGTGGTTAGGCATACGCAGCATTCGTAACACATGTTCAAACCACCTCAACTGATGAAGTTTCAATACTTCATCTATTGATCTACCATCCTTACCTAGCACCCGTTTCCTAATAACAGCGTTGCTCACTCGGTTGTCCCAGGATATACGAGCAATGCTTCTAAGACACCTATGATCGAAAACCAGTAACCTACGAATATCTTCTGCTCTGACTGGCCATGTTTCACAGCCATAAAGTAAGACGGAGTGAACTACTGCGCAGTATACTCGTCCTTTGGTCAGTAAACTAGATTATTTCGTTTAAATCGGATTTCGGCGAATGTTGGAATTCTGTATGCTAATACTTCAAAAGACAAATGTTCCAGAGTTAAAAAATACATATAAGAAGAAAATATCAACTGTGAACAAATGCTTATCACTCAATGGACTGAGTCATGTTGGTAGATGTAGGCTACCTGGTTGGGGTCCGCGAGACGAAAGTCACCGACCTTGAATGACATGGCTCAGAATCGTTTGCAATGGCGCAGATGCATCAACTCTTTGTGTTCTATGAAATTATAACCTTCTGCATTCCTCATCATCTCCATATTTCTCCTTCTAAATTTATCTCACTGAATTATACTTCTAGAATCATATCTTCGCTCTCTAATCTTCTCCATTGCTAAGAGCCAACTCTTTGGATTACAATGCGACCAAGTTAGATGTAAGAGAACTGGAATATATGTGGAGGCACTACAATACTTCTATTATTGCTATCACTGTTAAATTTGAACTGACAGTTGCGTCTCTGTGCTGATGGGGCATGGCAACCTGAACCGATGTACTTACGTACGAGGTTCTGCGTTGTATCTGTCTGTCTGTCTGACTGCTTATCACATAAGATGTGTATTTTATGCCTTTACGAGGTATGAAGTCAATAGCTAAACTGGTCAGTAGCCTATTACCAATGACTACTGTTTATACCGTTAATATACATACGTCTGTGAGAATAACAGTATTTCAAAATTCAAAATCTTATTCTCACAATCTAAGCACGGTTATTCTGACTGTATTAAACATTATTTAACAAACAGCTTGTAGGATAAAAATACGACTGAAAACATTTTGAAAATAATGCAACAATCAATAATTCGAAAATTAAACAAAAACCAATTAGGACCTTTTATTAACAAGTTTATTCTATTATAGTTTATGGTTTGTTTCAACTGTTAACTCTCTAATATATTTATCCCGAATTCCACACTTGAAACAACAACCTACCATTGTCATTTTGTCTGACAAATGACAGGCTAGTTTCACATCGATACGTAATGTGATAGGAAAAATATATATTGCGTGAAAATGTCATCCTAAATAATTGTAACAAATTAAATTGTAACGTTTTACTGTAAGTAACCAGTGAAAATCGGGAAAGAGTAGAATAGTTGTGTGTTTGTTACCTACCTACCTAAGAGCATTGAAAGTTAGTTGCACATTACCAAGAATTAACTATAGTTTACAAGTCAATGGTCTGCAAATTAGCCGCTCACCTTGAGACCCTTACGTTGTTTCTGGATTTGAAACCACGTAAGATAACTGAAACCCAATGTAGTGAAGGAGAGGGCAAATTACAGAGTTAATTGGTAAAATAGGAAAACCATATCGTAAATCGTTAATTTGCAAAATATCAATCCATCATATCGAACTGGACTGTTCCTGTTGCAAACATCAATCCATTGTCTGACATTTCACTGTTCATGCGTTTCATACAAATCCCATTGTGTTCCCGCTCTTCCTTTCTTGATCTTCCCCCATCTTCTGCTGCCAGACATTACGTTTTTACTCGCGTCATATACTACTTATAAGTAGCGCGCACCACACCACTACTGGGAATCCGTTAGAAAAATAAAGTCATTCAACTATCCAATACCCATTTATTTTTATTGGCTATTTAACAAAAAATAATTTCTGATATAAATCTCCACTCAAATGCGTCGATAATAAAATTACGTTATGAGGTATGAGAAGATGATCACTATGCTTTGGATTTTTTTCATAGAAAACTTCTAAGCGGATTGTTAAACGGACTAAACTGTATTTGAACTTGAAGTGATCAGCTTGATTTTCGCTCTGTATAGGAGTCCGTTTCTTGATGAGATGTCAGAAGAATGATATTCTTTCAGATATCAATTACTATCTGTCCGATTAGATCACTGATTTTATCAACTGGCAACGAATACTCAAAGATTAAAACAATTAGGACGACGTCTTAATAGTCAATATGATAACCGATGGGTTAAGTTAAAAAATACGAATCCCACTGATGTTTTCTTATCATCATTCTATTTGAAGTCACCTAAAATCTGACGTAAAGTGTATTATTATGAAACATGAAACTATGAATTCTACATTGAAATCATGAATGAATGAATGAATCATTACTGGACCAGTCATTGGAAACTATGAAGCGATGGACGGTCGTTTTATCCTAGTTTGGAACTGGCTTATTAGCAGTGTGCATCCACGACTCCTACTACTTGCAGTATTCGAACCCAGGTCATTCGGTATTGCGCGTGAACACTTAACCTCTCGACCACTGGGTTGACATCCAAAAGTGTAAATGTCTAACTCTAATCAATCTAAGGATTTTACACAACCTCACCTATTGTCTTTCGTAGTTACTGTCTACACCCAACATGGATGAACTCCATTGGTCACGTCTTTTCATTGGAACTCTGAGAAGTTTCGCACGAAGCTAGTCACCAGTAATTTTCGCCTTATAGATTTATGGATATCGTGACCAGTGAAGTTCAACCCTGTTGGGTGCAGACAGCTGCACACCGAAGACAATCGGTGATCGGAGTTAAGAACGAACACCGTTGGGTGATCACGCACAAGACCGAAGGTCCGTGGTTCGAATCATGAGGGTAGCAGGAGTTGTGAATGCGCACTGCTGATGAAACCCTTATAATGATGAAACGGCCATCCACCGCTTCAAGGTTTTTGATGGTGGTCTCACAAAGATCGATTCATGATTTCAGCAATAAACAATAGTCTACATAAATATCTTTCAATAAACTATGGTTTCAAAGTGATGCTTACTAATTCTAATGTTAACATGAGAAGGCAAGTACGTTGTATTCATAGGTCTCACTTGTATGAAAACATGATTTAGACATTCCTCTGTGTTGTGTTCGTCACTGGGTACGCTTGAAGCTATTACGAGTTCACGTTAGTCGATAAACGCGAACGAGACAATGAACCAGCCTCCAGGTAGGCTGCCTTGAATCCCAAACCGTAAAACAGAAGACTTGGTGGGCGTGGAAAGTATATTCTACAAACACCCAGCAAGCACACAATACAATCAAGCACATAAATCTCGTTATCATAGAAACGTCCTTGGGACAGTTACGAAAATAGCTCACTAAAATGACACAGCAACCAATCACAGCCAAGGATTTTCCTGATGGGAAACGAAATCTCACGGTCAACTGATCAGTCCATGCTCGCATACGTGAAATCCAAAATTAAGGCATTTATCAAACAAGTTCTGAAGATCTAACATCCCTAACACTCTGTTAGTCAATATTCATATTTACTCAAATTCAGATTGATAGTGGAGATTAGTTGAATCCAGTTCAAAATGCCAGAAACTTGAATAATTTAAATGTTCAATAGTAATAAGGATAAATTTTTTTCTATAACCCAAATTTTCAGTTCAACTAACATGAAATCCATTAAAAAGTGTCACTTAAAATATACACTGCTTGAAATTATACATTAACAATTTTATGAATGTGAAATATGCTTGTTCAGTAGTTTGTTCTACACTTCACTAAATCCTGTAAGTTAATTTCCTTTCTCATTGTTATAATTACAAATGGAAACTTTTGAAAAAAAAAACCGAAAAAGGAAACAGGTATTCTACTCTTTTTTGCAAATTTTCTCTAATGTCAATTGGTGTTCAAATAATTGAGAATATTATGAACAATATGATATGTAAGGATTAGGGAAAAAACTCTCAAATTTCATTTCTTATTTGGGGGAAAAAACACTATGTATCTGAAATCATGAATCGATCAATGTTAGACCACTATTAGAAAGCTGGAAGCACTCGATGGCCGTTTCATCCTTATTACGCTCGTCTCTAGGTATGCTTAAACTATCACGGGTTCACCTTAGTCGAATAACGAGAACAAAACAATGAACCAGCAACCAGGCAGGCTACTGTGATCTCTTGACCAAATTGAATCAGCGAGAAGTCTTAATATAGCGTAGAAGTGTATTCTACAAACACCCAGCAAGCACAATGAATTCAAGCACACAAATCGCGTTTACTTATGCATTATAGAAACGTCCTTGGGACAGTCATAAAAATAGCACACTAAAATAACACGGTAACCAATCACAGCCAAGGATTTTCCTGGTGGGAACTGTGATCTCAAGGTCAAGTGATTAGCTCATGAAATAAATCCCAATTGAAGATATTCATCAAGCGATTTCCGGGGATCTAACGGTGTTAATGTCTAACTTCAATCAATTTACTAAGTTGCGCAACCGCATACACTATCTTTGATAGTTACTATCTACACCCGAACAGGTTGAACTTCACTGGTCACAACTTCCCACTAGAACTCGGAGAAGATTCCTCACGAAGCTAGTCACTAATGAGAACAGATAATTGCATTACGAGGTTGTGAAGACTGTTAAATTTACACATTAGAAATCATGAATTGATCAATGTTAGACCACTACCATTAGAAACCTAGAAGCACTGGATGCCCGTTTCGTCCTAGTATGGGACTCACCAGCAGTGCGTCTCCACAACTGTCTTTATATCGTTTTATTGTATTCGGTTTGCATTAGTTCAAGTCACTTATTATCCGAAATAGAACGCGCTATCACCCAAAACTATATGTGCCTGTACGTCGTATATACATAGGTATACGGTATCATTAGGTCGCCCACCAACCAGCATTCTCTAACCTACTTTTACCAAGGCATTATTTTTCAGATTTATACCCAATTCTCTGTTCATTCATTTCATGTGTACTCCCTATTCTCATCGTAATGCTTGCTGTGATTTATGGTATCATATTATTGTCTTTTTTCAAAAAGAAAAATCTCATTCACCATGTTCATCATAGAGTTTCGTGTGAATAATTCTTCTATTACATTGAACAATTATATCTATTTATGGAAAGAATATCTATCTTTTTTTCCCCTCTTAATTACTTGGTATAATTATTAGTATTGATAATTATCTTAATTTCAGTAGTATATCTATGTAGTATCACGTTGTTGAAATTTTTTTCGATTATTAGCTGTCGAGACAGATTCAAGTTGAAAAATTGTCGATTTTATACTAGTTACATCAAAATTGTTTTCAGCAGTGAATCGATCAATGTTAGACCACCTTTAGAAAAGTGAGAATTACTAGATGGCCTTACTATGTCTTAATATGGGACCAGTCGGCATGGAAGATCCACGACCACCACTGGCGGAAATCGAACCGAAGACCCTCGATCTCGAGCGTAAGCGCTTAACCCTATTGATCACTGAGCTGGCATACAACAGTAGGAATGTCTAACATCAATCAATCCACGATAATGCACAACCAAATCCATTGTCTTCCATGAGTAACAGTCTGCACCTGACATGGTTTAACTCCACTGATCACAGGTTCTCATTAGAACTCCTGGAATCTCTTCACAAAACTAGTCACTGATGAACACTTTTTTTAATTGTCATAAAATACAATTGTGAAATTTTTGATAAGTCCCATACCAGGGCGGAACACACGTCCAGTGCTTCCAGATTTCTATTGGTGGTCTAACATTGGTCGATTCACCAGTTCAATGAAACTAACTCAACAATCTATGTGATTGTATAATGAAAGTTACTGATCTCATGGTAAAACTCATCCTTGACATTTTCAAAAATTACCAGTATCAATATTCGGATGACGTTAGTTTATATATTAACTTACACTATTCCCTTATCTTTGTTCTAACAACATTTTTTTACATGTTACTGAATTGTACCTCATTTAATCTATCGATTTTTTATTGTAGCAGCTGTTTTAAAGTGTCTCTTTTTTTTCGACATACATTTCTCTTTTCTAATGAAAGCATCTTCATGTATTTTGTGATTAGTTCCAGTGTTATATGAAGTGTACGTTTACAAGTTTTAACTAATCATGATTCTTATTAGTTTTTCTAGGTTGTATGCAGTTATTGTTCTTTTAACAATCATAAGTCTTCTTCTTTGGAACTTCCCAGTTACTTACTTACTTACTTACTTACTTACTTACTTACTTACTTACTTACTTACTTACTTACTTACTTACTTACTTACTTACTTACTTACTTACTTACTTACTTACTTACTTACTTACTTACTTACTTACTTACTTACTTACTTACTTACTTACTTACTTACTTACTTACTTACTTACTTACTTACTTACTTACTTCAGTTTGTTGACCCGAATGGAGTATACGCCACGAACCAGAAGTTTCTGGTTAGCATTTTTCGGCTTGTTGGTTTGCTAAGGAATTTGATCGCTAAACACATGCCCACCTCTCCTCCTTTGTTCAGGCTTTGGTCAAGCAGCAAATCCATACGGGCTTCAGGCGCAGTTCATTCCATCAGAACTAACTAATGTGACATTGATTAATAATAACTTATCATGTAACGAGACAAATTTAGTTACGTAAGTAATATATTTATATATTTAATGGGATAATAGCAAGATTTGGTCAATAGATTGAAAGTAAATAAGTAGACTAATTCTGCTAAAAGTGGTTACTGTAATATGGTGTACCTTAATTGAATTTCAATCTTCACTGGCATTCAGACTATAAATAAAATTCAGTAATCGTTTGAACAAGAGTCACTATCTCTTGAAATGATCAAAAATTTCGTTAAAATCAATAAGCTGGGAATCTCAGCCTTTTATTTAAAAAAAGCGGTGGGTTTATTCTTGTTGTCAATGTTTCAAAACAAAACTTTGAAGTATATCCTCAAAAACAGGGGCTTTCAATAAACGACCAGTTATTGTCGATTATATCATGTGATATATACATATATCAGTGAATATGCCTGGTTAGCCAACAATTAATATAAATTGAAATTCTCGTAAAAAGTGTCATAATCTTTTTTAGTATCTCTTTGAGAGTTCAGTCTATTCTTTAACAAAAACGTTTCACTGATATTGTTGATACCATCTGATAAGTTTACGTGATCTATTTATTGATCACTCGTTTAAAAGATTTCAAATTAAAATCATCAATGAAACATTTGTTAGACCATCAATAGCAACCTGGAAGAACTGGACGATCATTTCATTCAACTATGGGACTCATTAATAGTCAGAAGCCATGACTCCAATTACTTGCAAGAAATCAAACCTAGTACCTTCAGTCTTGTGTTTAAACCCTTAACCTCCGAACCGCTGAGACGGGATCCAACGGTGGTAATGTCTAACTCTGATCAATCTAAGGATTTTGCACAACCTCACTCTCATGCAAAATAATAAGAGTTTAAAAAGACTGTTAAAGTATTCGAATCATTCCTCAAAAGAGGGGATTTCCGCTAAATGACCACTTACTTGTTCATGACAATCAATAGTATCAGTATCAAGCACCTATTAAGACATCGATGAACTATGCTGAGATTCATTAACACTATTAAGACGTACGCGCGCCCACACTCGGAAGTTCACAACGTCATCGCACCACCCCTGCTTTAAAAGAGACTTAAATCTCTTGGATCGAGTGCAGAGACGAGCAACCAAATCGGTGATAGGGTTGAAAAATAAACCCTACGACGATAGACTCCAGCTCTTGGGATTGTTTCCACTGAGCTACAGGAGAATCAGAGGTGACCTGATTATGGCGTACACCATATTAAGCACGCCAAACCATCCGAATGTGAGCATCTTACCGACGCATCACCACCATTCCCCTCGAGGCAATCCTCGAAAGATTGCACATCAAAGAGCAAATACTCAGATTCGTGCACACTTTCTCTCATTGCAAGTCGTCGCAACTTGGAATGCTCTCCCAGCCGAAGTAGTTACAGCCCATTCAGTGGACTGCTTTAAGAAGAGACTTGATAATCACATAATCACATACGGACTATCATCTCCCTCTTGGACAAGCTGTTCATGATGCATATCTTGAGACCTGCTAGTTGTTACCATTGACATCTCCTCAGATCACTCAATTAATCTATCGCGCCAATTATCTTTGTTTCCTCTCCCTTGCTTACACTTCGATTCTCTCTCACAATCTTCACTACCAATTAACAAACTAAATTCATCCATATATTACTCAGTTCTGAAATATTATTCATATTATCATTAGAATTTTATCCTTATTACCCTTATTACTTTTCACATTGCAACTAACTGATCTCCGGTCTGGTAATGTGACGGCTGCTGGTATTCAGAAACCCTACTGACCTGAAACAAACGTTTTCATTCAAATCTCGAGACATACAAACTCACAACCAACTGCCAAATGACTAGAATTAGACAGTCCAGTAGCTAGACCTCCATCCATTCGACATTACCGAACACCTGGAACCGTACTGAAAGAACAAGAATCGAGCGCGAAGAAATCAAATTGGTTTACACTAGCTTGTGAATAAAGATATTGGATATTGGATTATTCTAAACAAAGTTTCACATAAGGCAAGCTAATCAAAATAGATACACATATTTTCTGGTAAAACCCTTTTGAACAAATATGAAAAACTAATTGCTGCAATTAACTTTAACTGTCTATCGGTAACTCAAATGTCATTGAATTCACCGCGATAAGAATGTAGCATGGCTTTAATCAATCAATAATATAAAAAAACACATTGAACAGACAACGTGTAATCCACATTAAAATCCGGAAATTATTTATGATATAAACAAATCAATCAAGTACTGTTTATTTCAATGTCACAATTTAGTGATAATAATATTTATTATCAAATTGAAAAGAAAACGTTTACAAAACTAAAACTGTGAAGTGTAAAAAAACATCTAGGCGTTAGTGTAAACAAGTGTATGAACTGTACATGAAACGTGTTGGGGATGTTAAATCCCTAGAACTCGCTTGATAAATGTCCTAGTTTTAGATTTCATGTTCATGAGCATGGGCTGATCAGTTGACCTTGGGATTAAATTTCCCATCAGGAAAATCCTTGGCTGTGATTGGTTGCTGTGTTATTTTAGTGTGCTATTTTTGTGACTGTCCCAAGGACGTTTCTATGATGTATAAATAAACGAGAGTTGTGTGCTTGATTGTATCGTTCTTGCTGGGTGTTTGTACAACATACTTTCTACGCTCCCCGAGACTTCCTTTTTGCAGTTTTGGGATTCAAGGTAGCCTACCTGGACGCAGGTTCATTGTCTCGTTCGCGTTTATCGACTAACGTGAACTTGTAATAGCTTCAAGCGTACCTAGTGACGAACTTAACAATACCTTAGAACTAAAAAAAGGCATTTTTAGACGCTGGTTGTACATTTCAGAGTATTCAGTTTTAGAATTAATCCTACGAGTAGAGAGAGTCATGAATGCGCACTGCTGATGAGTCCCATACCATGACGAATTAACCATCCAGTGCTTCCAGGTTTCTAATGGTGGTTGTCTAACAATGATTAGTTCAGGTTTTCAGTGATAAACATTGATCTCCATAACTCTGCCATGAAAACTGATAACTAATAGAAAAATCTTGGTTTGTAGCTTTTGGTAACGTTGAATTAAGTATAGGATTTCAGTCAATCACAGTCTAAAATATATTTGACTGGCTCATACAGATTAGAGTGAGACATCTAATTCAACCAGATCATAAATCTACAAGAGCTGATCATTTTCATAATGAAAATCATAAATGAAAAGTGTAAAAGTTGGTTAGAAGAAAGTTTCATATTTGTAAATATTTCTTGACAAGGTTGTTTGTGGTTTTTCAAATCTAACTGTTTGCTATGGCTCATGTGCATCCAGTTTGTTTGTATTCTAAACTTCTGCATTTCTCACTACCTTTTTCATCCTATTTTTAAATTTATTTCCCTGAGTTATACTTCTTGAATAATATCTTCGAACTAAAATCTTTTCCATTACCCCTAATACTTCGACTGTCTCTACTATTATGGGATTTGAATCGAGAATCCAATCTTCATGTACTAATGTGGCATGGAAACGTGAACAGTGATGTACGTACATGTACGAACTTCTACTGACTGATTTGGAGACAGGTAGCGAACTGTTTCCACCCTCAGTCGTACCAGAGCATTGGGCTGTACAAATACAAATACTACTTGTGCCCTCATACACTAGAATTTACAGAAAATGTGGTTAGACAACTTGAACTGATTTATGCGTGTAAGAAGTTGTATATTGTAACTGACTTACTGATTGACTGACTTATCGAATTTACAGATCTCTCATTACTCAGTATACAATGACACTTGATTAAGTTGAGCTAATGCATTCCTACGGCTAACACACATCTTGTAATAAATGATTGTCTTATTCAATACTTCATGCTTTTGAGGTCGATTCGTCAGACTGACTCACAGATCATAATTAGTCGTTTTTGTTGCTGGTGAAAAGTATATTGTTTTAATGAAGAAACTGATATACTGTCTTTTTTGTGAATTTTTGACAAAATCATTTCCAAACTTTAAAATAACTCTCGATTATAACACTTTCTAATTGATTTCGAATTTCAACTTATGATATATTTTGTTTTAAAATGCTACTGTAAGAAATATAAATTTGGACGACTTATAAATGATTTCAATAAATAATATTTTATCTTATTGGTCCAGCATTAAAAACCTAGTATGGGACTGTTCAGCAGTGCACAGTATTGGTCGCGAACCCTTAACCTTTAAACCTCTGTGCTGGCAGTTCCACTGCATTGTGCACAAACTTGGAGAACTATGAAAGCCATCATCCACAAGCTACAAGTATTCATTAACAGTTTTCTAAGCAGAAAATACTTTGGATCCGTTGGCCTAACATCATCAACAATAACCTACTGTTGGAGAGAACAAACAAGATTCCAGCGGTGGAGGAAATCAGGAAGGAAGCGTGAAAGCCGATTAAAACACACACTGCAGAAATCACTCAACTCCGTCACAAGACAAGCCCTCACGTAGAACCCTCAAGGTCAAAGGAAAAGAGAATGACTAAATTACACACTACACAAAGAAATGGAGGCAGACATGGAAGGAATAAACAAAAATTAGGCGGAACTGAAGAAGGAAGCCCAGGACAGAGTGGGTGGCCTATGCTCCATTGGGGGTGACAGGCTTAAGTAAGTAAGTAAGCTGGCATCCAACAGTGTTTATGTCTAGCTTCAACCAATCCAAGTTATCACTTGGTGGGTAATTGGAACTAGACATAAAAGGAATCAATAGCTACTGATTAGAACTGGAGAGGAATGTCCAGAACAGAGTTGGCTGGAGACTGATGGTTGGAGGTCTGTACTTCATCAGGAGAAATAGGCCTAAGTTAATAAGTAAGTATTCTATAAATCATTAGAAACATATCTTAAACTTATTAGCACATATGTCATCTTTTAACTAATAGCTACTAGTGTTTATCAATAACATTTGTGTAATATTGTGGCTTCAATTAGGTAAAATACGCTTCAGTGTGAATAGTTCGAAGATATCATGATCATCATCTCTAGTTCTAAAAGTAATAGATCCGTTAACAACATTGATCTTGTTTTGAGGATATTACTTACTTATTTAGGCCTGTTATCCTTAATGGAGCGTAGGCCGCCAATCAGTATTCTCCAACCTACTCTGTCCTGAGCGTTCCTTTACAAATCTATCCAATCATATCCCATGCAGCTATAATGAATGGTTGCTTTGATCACCCGAAGAAACTTGTCTTTCATCACCAGACGTGATAGCTCTTCTAGATGCAAACCTTTAAATGATTTTAACCGGAAAGGATAGTTAACTCTATGTTCATTCCTCCTGTTTTATCTGGACTTAGGATCGACAGCCACACCCAGAAAAGGCTTTTAGACGGAGATTTTCACAATGTTCCTATGAAATATTCTCATTGCAAAAACAGATCAAAACCAGTGTCAATGATGTAAAATTAATCTGAGATTAATTATTCATTGTAAACAATGCATTGCATCACCAAGGTTACCGTATCTACATACATACGTGAAAGTCTATAAAAGTACAAATCAACCAACAACAAAAAATAAAAAAGAAAAACGCAATACCATGTATATTATATACATTATTGTCAAGACAGAAAAAAAAAATTTGTTACTTTCTTAGCTATTCTTCATTGAAAGTGTAGTTTCGTCGCTTAGTGACAAAATGACAATGTTATTTATTGTTACACACATTATAATATTGTCATTGTATTCATGATTAGTTTTTTTGTAAATATTTCTACGCAATTTGTAAGTATGCATAAGTAAGTGAGTACATGTTTCTATATAAAGTTAAGAAAAAGAAAATGTATATTCATTTATCTAGTAAACTAATGTACAACAACAATACACCTACAGTATAAATTACACAAATGTAAAAGTGAAATTGAGGAGAGAGAAAATTATTATTATAAGCTATACTATAAGCTATTATATTATAAGCTATGACACGATATAATTGAAGCGGAAATGATTCAGAAGTTACACGGTCAATTCCACTCCTAACAATCATACTTACTTACTGCTTACTTATACTTGTTACCACCAATGAAGCATAGGCTGCCAATCAGAATTCGCCAATCTAATCTGTCCTGTGCTTACCTTTCCGGATCTTCTTGTTGTTTGTTCCTTTCATGTCTGCCCCTATTTCTCGGTGTAATGTGTTGTTAGGTTTTTCTCTTTTCCTTTGACCTTGAGGAGTTTAAGTTAGGACTTGTCTTGTGCCGCAGTTGGGTGCATTCCAAAATATGTATCCTTTCTACTTTCAATACTTCTTCCAGATTTCCACCTCCACTGGAATCTGGTTTGTTCTCTCGCACAGTACGTTGTTGCTGATATTGTCTGGACAACGGATCCGAAGTATTTTGTGTAGACAGCTCTTAATAAATACTTGTATCTTTGGTAGTTCTCCAAGTTTCCGCTCCGTACACCAGAAATGTGGTGACATTTGTATTAAAAATTCTGATTTGGTGTTGGCTGATATTTATTTTCAGTTCCAGATATTTTTCAACTGTAAACATACAGTCCTTGCTTTGTCGATCCGCACACTCACATCTGCATCGGATCCACCTTGGTTGTCGATAATACTGCCCAGATATGTAAAGGTTTTTACGTCATCCATAGAATCTCCGTCAAGAGTGATTTGGTTGGCGGATGTTGTGTTGTATCGGGGAATCTTCCTTTTCGCTTTATGTCTGCTGAAACCTGTGCCTGCTGAGGCTACTGCTATACTGGTCGTTTTCTCTTGCGCTTGTTGTTGCGTGTGCGATAGAAGAGTCAGATCATCTTCAAAGTTCAGACTAGCTACATACACGCTGTCCACAGTATCCTGTACTTCCCTTCTAACAATCATAGAAATAATTATAATGGTTAAATGAAATGTCAGCACAATGTGGGAAAATAGGTGGACCGTTTCAGTAGCGGGAGAAATGAATGGATACAAGCTCACTGGACGTAAGCTGGATAAGAAAATTTGCTCGAGGAAAGATGATATCATACTATAGAAAACCAGACTGATTACATATGAGTCGACCAAGAGTTCATAGGTTCTATTGAAGATGCAAGAACACAGAGAGGATCTGATATAGCTTGTGATCACCACTTGGCGTTGGTCAAGATGCAACTGAAGTTTAGAAAGTAGTAGACTATTAGATATTCGGCATTATAGGAGTTTATTGCAACCTTTCTTCAGAATGATAGCAAACATGACGAATTCAAGATAACTCCTAGTGATAAGTTACACGCCTTCCACTAGACGGCCATTTCGTCCAAGTATGGAACTCATCAGTAGTGAGCATCCACAACTCCTGCAACTCGCAGGACTCAAACTGAGCCGGTATCTAACAATGGTTACTCATGCACGCACAATACTAAAGGTCCTGGGTTCGAACCCTACGAGTTGCAGGAGTTGTGGATGCGTACTGCTTATGAGTTTCACACTAGGACGAAACGGCAGTCCAGTGCTTTCAAGTTTCTAATGGTGCTCTAACATTGATCGATTCATGATTTCAAAAAATTAAATCAACAATCTTCACAACCCCATCATCTAAAATTTACATTATCTCTTATACTCATGAATAATATTTACCGAATTTGACGTTCTTTTTATTTTCTCACTTTACAGTTGTTGTGAGTCGTTTAAAATTCAATCTAATCATAATACTGGCTATAGTTTAAGCAAATACAAATTCCAGCTTCTAGTCATTGTTTTCTCTGATAACACTAGACCTGACATACAAACACATATGACTACAAATTGAGTACACAAAAAACCGATACTTTGAAATCTGAAATCGATCAATATTAGACTATTATTAGAAGCAATGGAAGCAGTGGACTGAACAATCTTTATAACTCTACAATGAAACCCATACTTGGCTTATAAAATTAAATTAGGTACATTATAAATTAATGAGTTTTCTAATTAATAAAACAAAATATAAATATGCAAATAATAATTCAATTGTGAAATGCTTACAATGTCACTTTCATTTATTATATTATTCTTCAACATTGAACAAACTGATCTACTTTCTGATATAACAATAATATTGTTTTCAATTTTCAATAACAAAAAATTCTAAAACTGCATAGAATTAATTATTTTTTTATTTAAAAACATTGTTTTACTAGACCGTTGTACAAATTCAATGCCAAGTAGTTTGGACTATTTGGACTCAGTGGTTAAGTGGATAATGTAATAGTATTTATGGCTAATGGTACTGAGTTCGAGTCCCGAAGTGAACATTAGGTATATCCCGCTGAATAGTCTCGAATGAAACGATAAGCACGTTATAGATTCCACTGCTAGCTCTATACGATATCTACTGTACGTAAACTTATGTCATTATGACTATATCGAAGTAATCCACTTAGGATGCACATATGTCAATCAAAACTGAATAATCCGAACTGTTTTAAATTGAATTCGATTCTCATACTCGTTAGAAAAGTGAGTAGCTATTTGGACTCAGTTGTTAAGTGTATAACGCGATAGCGTTTGATGTGAATGTGACTTCCGTTTGAGTTCCGTGGTGAATATTAACTGTCCCAATTAGGAAGAAACGTGCGTCCTGGTACTCACTGCTAGCTGCATTCTATCTATTTATTATATAAGTGTTTGGCACAATGTGTAAACGACATCATATAATTCTGCTACTATTTTTGATGTACAAATCAATCAACAGGAGATTTTAATAGTTAAAATCACGAATTTATATTACTTAGATCACCATCGGAAACCTTGAAGTAGTGGGTGAACTCCTCAGAGATTGCAATACAGAAAGTCTTGTCTTTGATTACCGAGTGCAGATGTCGTGGATGAGCTCTTTTGGAGAGTCTCATTTAAGAACAAAAGGACCGTCCAGGACTTTCAAGTTTACAGTAGTTGTTTGACTAATATCAGTTTGTAGTGTGTGTACTTTCATTTCAAGTCCACAGGGCTTGTCTCAGTCCTTGGACAATTTAATCAATCCATTTTCATCGAGTTTTCACACATCCTTCAACCGTGTCACTTACTGGCTTGTAACAAGATATCCGCTTGCTAACCAAAGGACGAGTGTACCAAGCAGCAGTTCGCTCTGTCCTACTATATGGATGCAAAACATGGCCAATAAGAGTAGAGGACATTCGTAGGTTACTGGTTTTCGATCATCGATGTCTCCGAAGCATTGCTCGTATATCCTGGGACAACCAAGTGAGCAGTGCTGCCACTGGGAAACGAGTACTAGGTAAGGATGGCAGATCAACTGATGAACTATTGAAACTCCATCAATTGAGGTGGTTCTGACATGTGTTACGTATGCCTAACCACCGAATGCCTCGACGAGTTATGTTTTGTGGTGTAGGAGTAGGTCGGAAGAAAGACAGGGGCGGCCAAACCGAAACATGTCAGAAATCCATGAAGTCATGGACAAGTGGACTGAGTCATGTTGCTAGATGTAGGCTACCTGGTATGGGTCCGCGAGACGAAAGTCACCGATGGTTAGATACCCTGAATGACATGGCTCAAAATCGTTTGCAATTGCGCAGATGCATCCATTCTTTGTGTTCTCTCAAATTCTAACCTTCTGAATACTTCATCATCTCCATCTTTCTCTTTCTAAATCTATCTCACTGAATTATATTTTTCGAATCATATCTTTGCTCACTAATCTTCTCCATTACTTCTAATACTTCTACTATCGCTATCGCTTTTGGATTTGAACTGACAGTTTTGTCTTTGTACTGATGTGGTATGGCAATCTGAACTGATGTACAAAGTTCTGCATTGCGTCTGTTTGTCTATCTGGCTTGTATCCTTGGTTGTTTTTATTTGTATATGTTTGTGCATGCTTACTTTGCTTATCGCATGTCCAACTTATTTTGTTTGACTACAAATAAACAGTCGTGCTCCATCGATTTGATTTGGCTTGCTCACGTTCTCCACTTTGCTTCACCTGACTTGTAGGCTTTTCATTCTCATGTATGTCCACCTAAATGAACGCATGACATAAATTCACCGGCAAAACCGTATTTAGCTTCTGATTACGAACTTCGCATAAACAGGGTTTACCTAAATCTGATTGAAAGGAATTGAAAGGAAGATTTATTTCATTGCATACTCGACCGTCCGTTCAACCTGGTGTCAGATCACGGACCACTAAAGTGGTGAGCTCTACTTCGAATCTAACATAGGTCACTAAAAGCTCATATTCACGACTATGAAAATAATAGAATCTCTATAAATCCCCTTCGCTAATAATAAAAATTTGCTTTCTAGTAATTTTTAAAGTGGACTCAATCAAATCACATTATTAGTGATGTACTGTACAGCATTCCGAACAAAATACCATGACATAACTGTCCTCAACATTGAAAATTACTTTTTAAGTTATGCGGTTCATGCCCTATAAACTGGCATGAATGTTGTAATTATTTCCAGAATACAAAATTATTTAATGTGAATATACAAGGTTCAATGTTATTTTGATATTATTCACTATCCCTAGATTGATCAGAGTTAGACGTTAACACTGCAGGCTACCGGCTGAGGGGTCTTGAGGTCAGTTCTAGACCGAAAGTCATAGTTTCGATTCTCGATTGCTGCGATTGTGCGTGAGAACTGCTGACGAGTACCGTACTAGGATGAAATGACCATCCAATGCTTCCAGGCTTCTAATGGTGGTCTAACAATGGTTGATCAAACGATTTCAATGTAAAATATCATCAGTACATGGTAATCTTAATCCAACTTAATAAAATATGAAAATAAATGATAAAATCTTTCCACTGAAAAAATTTCATTTATAGTTTGTGTTGTGCTCGTCATCTGATATGCTTGAATGCTATTACGAGTTCACCTTAGTCAGTAAACGAGAACGAGACAATGATCCAGTGACACGATAGGCTAATCTAATCCGTTGCCCCGTCTAACTGAAGAAGAAGTCTTGATATGGCGTCGAAAGTGTAGTCTACACACACCCAGAAAACACAATCTGTCAAACACAAAAATCGGGGTTATCTATACATCATAGAAACGTCCTTGGGAGGGCCACAAAAATAGCACACTGAAATAACACATCCACCAATGACAGTCAAGGATTTTCCTCGCGGGAACTGTAATTTCAAGGTCATCTGATCAACCCATGAATAAAAACCAAAATTAAGACCTTTATCAAGAGAGATCTGCGGATCTAACGTCTTTAACAGTTTGCCTCTGATTTAAAATCGTTTATCATAGTTTATAACGTAGAAATGTTGAAAAGAAGCATTGAATGATATACATATGTTTACGACCGATCAGTCAAACGAATTCACTACACTTCCATTTACTAGATAAGCGGTAAGAAGTACTTTTATCACTTACTTCTATAAACGACCATAATGTCCGAGTGACTAACCAGTTTGAATGTTTAAATCGTAACAAATGTATCATTCATCTTCTGTATAACTCATTATTCTGTAGGCTGAATGATTTCCATGTTAAGCCACTTTTTATTTGTCACTTACCAAACTACCATCCAGTATGTTCGATTCTACTATAACTTAAATGTTAAATTATTGTCAAATCAAACAATCACTTAAAAACAATTATCAATCCCTTTTTCATAAATTCTGTCTGAACCATAATGGTCAATTACATTTTCTCATTGTTATAAACAATAATTCCGTTTATTTATATTATTATCAGGATTGGACAATGAATAAAACAACTTGACAATATATATACCTATTTAAAACTGATCAGAGTATTGAATATTGAACATATGTTAATAATCATAACATTGAATATTGAATAGAATATAAAAAGCCGGTTCAAAATTCAATTGTTCAATATTAAGCAAGTTAATTGCAATTGTAATTAATGAATGTAAAATAAACAAAAAGGTGATAAAAAAGGTGGACTATTTAAATTAGGTGTACACTATATATATATATATATATATATATATATATATATATATATAATTCTAATCATAAAGATCCATAGTCTATGGTAGAATAGTTTCCTACAATTGTAAACTAAATTCATTGTAGATTTTGATTTTTATAACTGTAAACGGAATGTGACATTTATTTCTATTAGAATGTCAATGCATGTCAATCAGAGATATGATTGGTAAAGTATTTTGTTGCATCATTGATCAGTAGAATGAATAGGTAATGCGATTGACACACATACCAAAGAGATTGATTGTGAGCTGCAATCGATAACAGCCGAATAAGAGCAAAGAGAGCGCCAAGTCACAAGCTGACTACACAAAAATGCAAACAAGGAAGCGAAGAGGAGTATCAGAGCTGACAAAACGAAAATATGTGGAAGATCTAGCAGTGATGGGTGGAAAATGCTGCAAGAGAAGGAAACATGAGACAATTGTACGAAACAACAAAGAAGCTCGCTGGAAACCATCGTAAACCAGAATGACCAGTGAAAAGCAAGGAAGGCAAAGTATTCAGCAATACTGAAGAACGGCGTGACAGGTGAGTAGAGCACTTTAAGGAACTCTTGAATCGACCAGCTTCACTGAAGACACCCGAAATCAAAGCAGCATTTACGGACCTCCTTATCGATGTTGGTGCACCTACAATTGAAGAGATCAGCATGGCCATCAGACAAATGAAGAGCGGAAAATCAGCAGGACCAGACAACATTCCAGCAGAGGCAATCAAAGCAGACGTGGAAGCAACAGCAAAAACATTTCAAATCCCCTTTAAAAAGATTTGGGATGAAGAACAAGTACCAACAGACTGGAAAGAAGGATATCTGATAAAAAATACCAAAGAAAGGCGATCTCAGCAAGTGTGAGAACTACAGGGGCATACGGGCATCTCAGTAATGTTAACCTCTTAAAGATTTCCATGACTCAGCCATTTTCCTATGTATGTATATATGTACATTTAAATCTTGTTAATTCATTCACCTATTCTCCAATTCACTCACTCGCTAGCTTACTAAAATTTCGCTCCGTGTGACTGTGATTTGTGATCTAATTGTGGTGTGCCAAATAAACGTATTTAACACTTCGTATTCACCTTCTGATTTATAAACTGTCAGGCGTTATTTAGTAACGATTGTCTGGACGAGCAAATTACAAAGTCTAAGATTGCGTTGGATACCGAAGATCACAAAACTAGTGATACATTGGCCATCTTACTCTCAGTAGATTAACGCCTTCTTCCCTGATATCAAAAGTAAGACGTTCACTAAATTTATATGGTGTGAAGTGGTTAGTCATTTTGTATGATATAGTGTTTTTTAATAATAACGTCGGTCTCACATTGATCGTCGATTTGAATGATACTCTAACAGTCTTCACATTCCGAAGACAATCAATAAAAAAATTTCTATTATACTTCCAATACTAGTACAAAAATGTTTTTTTTCCACTGTGAGTGTTATTTTGAGTGAAAAATCATTGAGTTATTGATTTTATTGTACATTGAAATCATGAATGAATCAGTATTTAGACCACCACACAAGTTAAAAGCACAAATACATTCAAATCGACCTCCATGAAAACAGTTCATTCAAATAGAAAGTATTTGAATGAACAGTTCTGTTAAAATGAATAACTAAATTTGACTTTGATGTGTACACTGAAAATAAATCGTGTGTTGACATTCAGTAATGAAGGTGCAAATTGTACACTGTAAATAACTTAACCGAATAATACTTACTTAATTACTTACCTACTTACGCTTGTTACCCCTAGTGGATCATTCGTCGCCACCAGTATTCGACAACCTACTCTATCCTTGGCCTTCCTTTTTAGTTCTACCCGACTGCCATTAATTTTTTTCCCAATTCTCAGGGTAATATGTATTTCGTCTTCCCTTTTTCCTCTGGGATTAACTATTCCAAGTTAGAGCTTTCATTGGGATGAAATTGGATGATTTCTTCAATATGAGTCTTTCCACCTCCAGTCTTTCTTCCTCAGTTGGTTTGTTCTATCTCACAGTAGATTGTTGCTGATAGTGTCTGGTCAACGGGGTATTTTGCGTAGACAAGTATATTGAACAGTTGTATCTCCTGGATAATGGCTTTCATTGTTCTCCAAGTTTCCGCCCCATATTGCGAATTGTGATACTGGTGTTCGGTGGCAGTTGCTTTGAGTTGCCAGTGTTATTCAGTTGTGAAATTGCATTCCTTGCTTTGCCAATCCGCACCTTCAAATCTGCATCAGATTCACTTTGCACATCAATGATGCTGCCTAGATATGCAAAGGTTGTTTCATCTTCCACAGCTTCTCCATAAAGTGCAATTTGATTGGTACATATTGTGTCGTATCGAATAATCTTGTTCATTCATCTCATGTCTTTCTCCATTTCTCGGTGTAATGTGTTCCTTGGCTTTCGGCTTTGCCTTTGACTTTCAGGGTTACAACTGAGGGCTTGTCTTGTGACGCAGTTGCATACTTTCATCAATATATGCCCTGTCCATTTCCAGCAATTCTTCCTGATTTCCTCTTCCAGTGGAATCTCGTTTTTTCTCTCCGAAAGTTGGTTGTTGTTGATGGTGTCTGGCCAACGGATACAAAGTATTTTGAATGGACAACTGTTAATAAATACTTGTATCTTCAGGATGACGGCTTTGATATTTCTCCAAGTTTTCGCTCAACACAGTAGAACTGTCTTGACATTTGTATTAATAATTCTGATTTTGGTGTTTGTTGATAGTTGTTTTCAGTTGAATATGTTGTTCATTCGTAAAAATGTTGCCCTTCCTTTTCCGATCCGCGCCTTCATATCTGCATCAAATGAAATTTTGATGTTTACATATTGTTGGGGATATTAGATCCCCAGAACTCGATTGATAAATGTCTTAATATTGGATTTTATTCATTGGTTGATCAGTTGACCTTAAGGTGGCATTTCTCACCAGGAAAATCTTTGGCTGTGATTAGTCGATGTATTATTTTAGTGTGCTATTTTTGTGACTGTCCCAAGGACGTTTCAATGATGTATAAATAAACGCGATTTGTGTGCTTGAGATCATTGTGTTTACTAGCTGGGTGTTTGTAGAATACACTTTCTATGCCATATCAAGACTTTTTCTGCAGTTAGTTTGAAGCAGCGGATCAGAGTAGCCTACTAGGACACTTGTTCATTGTCTCGTTCTCGTTTATCGACTAAGGGTGAACCCGTAATAGCATTCAAGCAGATCAAGTGACGAGCATAACACATACGGACAAAATAATTTTAATTTCTCTGTTTATTACTAATAGATACAAACAGAATTAGATACATATTATCTGACTGTATTACTTACTACATACAAACTTACTTAGTTTATGAACATTTGCAACAACACATTCCCAATAAATATTCATCCATTGATTGTGGTTCTGTCCAGTTTAGATTCTTTTATTTATGATATCGTAAAATCAAAAACAAATCAGGAGAAGAATCATCATCAGCATTAAAATGTTACTAATTAACCATATAAATCATGACGAAATAAAAACAGTTACTAATGTTGTTGTGTTTTTTGGCTTTCTTATAGCCGTAATAAATAAATAAATACCAACAACTGACAATGGTTGTTTAAAACAAATGTTGTTGTGTTGTATTCTGTTTTTCTTTCCGGAAAAAAACACGTCTCCCTTCTTCTTTTTATTGTTTTACATTAAATCCTAATTTATAGAAATATTGAAACATTGATTTCAAGGTCTAATTAGTTGTTAATTCTACTGTCTTTTAAGTAATCTCATTAATTTAGGATAATTCAAATCGATAAGTATGTTTTTTTACACAGTTTAAATAACGCTCTATGAATAGAGTGTTCAATGTTCAATAATTTCACTAGATTGACTATCAATGATTCATTCTAATTGACGTATTACTTTAAAGCCAACATCGACAAAACAGTCTTGCAATAATGACAATCATGTTAATTTGCTTTCAGTCAGTTTGTTCCATGAGAGGTGGGAATTTTCACTTAAATTTATGTTTCTCTATCCCTTTCACAGCACATATATCTTAAATTTCAATCAATCGACAATTTGAAACGTTAAATAACCTAGTTTCTGTAATTTTAAACGAGTAAAGTTGACTGATAACCGAAGGCTCATCAGACTTAAAGCTCTTGATCAAAGTAGTAATTAGTAATGCTACCTTTGCAATATTCTAAACTGCTAAACAGATTACAAGCCAATTCTGATACTACCCTGATCAAACTTGATAATGCGTCACACATTATTGTTATGAGTAAGTTCGATTTCAAAATTTAAAATGGCATCTAA
>OX103976.1:16271948-16358114 GCA_944470395.2 Schistosoma turkestanicum | reverse complement strand
CGCTATGCAGAATTTATATGATGGATTAAACCGCGAAATCGTACACGGAGGACAGCTGACAGACTCGTTTGCGGTGAAGACCGTTATCAAGCAAGGTTGCTTACTCTCAGCATTTCTCTTTCTCTTGGTGATCGACTGAATTATGAAGACATCAACATCTAGAGGGAAGCACGGTATCCAGTGGATAGCTAGGATGCTGCTGGACTATCTGAACTATGCAGGTGACCTGACTCTTCTGTCCCACAGCTACACAAATACAAGAGGGGACGATCAGTGTAGCAGCAGCCTCAGCAGCAGCAAGCCTCAACATACATAAAGGGAAATGCAAGATTCTCCGATATAACACAACATGTGCCAGCCGAACCCCTCATGATAGAGATGCCTTGGAGGCCTTGAAAACCTTTACATATCTGGGCAGCATTGATGACAATCAAGGTGGATCTGATATAAATGTCAAGGCGCGGACCGGGAAAACAACGGCTGCATTTCTACTATTGATAAACGCCTGGAACTCAAAACAACTATCAACCAATACCATAGTTACAATCTTCAATACAAACTTTCATTACAAATTCGGAGAACTACAAAAGCCATCATCCAGAAGATACAAGTGTTCATCAGTAGTTATCCATTCAAAATACTTTGTATCCGTTTGCCAGACACCATCAGTAACAACCCACTGTGGGAGAGGACAGATCAGATTCCAGTGGAGGAGGGAGTCAGGAAGAGAGTTTGAAGTAGATAGGACACACATTTCGCAAACCACCAAACCGCGTCACAAGACAATCCCTCACCTGGAACCCTTAAGTTCAAAGGAAAAGAGCAAGGTCAAGGAACACATTACATCGAGAAATGGAGACAGACATGAAAAGAATGGATAAAAATTGGACAGAACTTGAATGGGAAGGCCAGGAAAGAGTAGGTTGAAAGATAACGGTTAGTGACCTATGCTCCGTAGTTAGTAATAAGCTCCAGTAAATAAATAATCTAGTTTCTAGTTTATGTTATCTCATAATAAAAATCTTTTATAAAATAAACTTATCTCTTGACTAACCTCTCAGTAAATGAATATAACATCCTTGAAATCATAAATCGATCATTGTTAGACCATCTACAGAAACCTGGAATCACTGAATGACTGTTTCGTCCTGGTACGGGACTCGTCAGTAGTACGCGTCCACAACCTCCGCACGCATTAATAGAATAGTGATTGATCTATAATTTCTATGGAACTCAACCATCTCCATTATTCTATAATAAAAAACGATCATTAAATGAGTTCATTAGTGATTTGCTTCGTGAGGAGATTCACGGAATCCTAGTTGAATAATTGTGACAAATAGAGTTCAGCTCTATCGGGTGTAGGTGGTTACCAACTGAAGACAATTGATGAAGTTGTACAGAACCTTAGATTAATAAAAATTAAACATTAACACCGTTGGATGCGGGCTCAGTGATCGAAAGGTTAAGCGTTCGTGCACGCACACACAGATCCTAGGTTTGATTCCTGCGAGCGGACATCGTTTATGCGTACTGCTGATGAGTCACATACTAGTAATAAATGGTCACCCAGTCCGCAGATGTTTATAATGTTGGTTTTAAAATGACTGACTCATAATTTCAGTGAAACTCGATCATCTCCAAAACTCTGTGGTGAAAAACAATATAAAATCATTTTCATTACATACACTGAACATTGAACAACCATAGATAACTAATGAAAATTATTCAAAAACATTGACTAGTTATTCACACTATGACTGATTGTACAACGCTTTTTATTCTCATATGCTTTGTTAAGATAGTTGGGTTTATTTACATATTGTCAGCTCATCTATTTGTTTTCATAACTGAAAACACAAACAGCAGTAGAAACTTGGGAGCTCAGAATGACCGATTCGTTTTATCAGCAGCGAGCGACCATGATCCCACAATCGGGAGAAATTAACGTGAGACTTTCGGACTCAAGTATGAATGCTTAACCATTAGACTATTAAGTCGCTATCCAATGGTATTACTGTTTGAAGATGAAGTATTCGCATTTGATATCGAAGGTCTCCGGTTAAGGTTCCGCTTATGAGGTAGCAGATGCTTACTGCGAATGGAACGAAACAATCGTTTAGTGCTCCCAGGTTTCTAATGCTCGTCTAGCTTATATCAGTTTTTTTGACTTTAACCATCAGAATAATACAATCTCTATTTATTGTCTATAAGTAAAGAACTAACACATAATTTTTTTTGAAATCGTGAACCAATCAGTTTGAGAACATCATTAGAAATCTAGAAGTACTGGAAGGCCGTTTCGTC
This sequence comes from Schistosoma turkestanicum, assembly GCA_944470395.2. Lineage (NCBI taxonomy): Eukaryota > Metazoa > Platyhelminthes > Trematoda > Strigeidida > Schistosomatidae > Schistosoma > Schistosoma turkestanicum. Next base: position 16,355,807 of record OX103976.1, on the reverse strand, counting down.
CTAGTGTGGGACTTATCTGCAGACTCTCATACAACTAATAAATAAACTAATTGTGAAGATTGTTTAGTTACGCATTTGAAATCATGAATTGATCAAAATTAAACCATCATTATAAACCTAGAAGCACTGAATGGCTGTTTCATCCTGGCACATGGGACTCTTCGGCAGTGCGCATCCATGACTCCTGCACCTCACAGGATTCGAACTCAGGACCTTCGGTCAAATAAACCAATATCTATAGTTTCTTTCACTCCAATCATTGCAATCAAAAAAAAATATCAACTTCCAGTATTGAATAATCAAACAGTAATAATAATGATAATAATTTTAGACATTTGAAATCATCAATCAATCATTGTTGGACCACCATTAGAAATCTGGAAACATTGTTGGATGCCGGCCCAGTGGTCCAATGGTTAGGCGTTCGCACACAATACCGAAGGTCCCGGGTTCGAATCCTGCGAGGTGCAGAAGTCGTGGATGCGCACTGCCACTGATGAGTCCCATACCAGGACGAAACGACCGTCCAGTGCTTCCAGGTTTCTAATGGTGGTCTAACAATGATTGATTGATTGATTGATAATTTCAAATGTGTAAAAACACAAACCTCCAAAACTCTGCCTGAAAATAATTTTAGAAAAAAAGACTTTACAATCACTGATAACATTTTGTAGTTTATTTAATTAATTTTTTCAAGAAAAAAAACAACATGAAATGTCATTATTATAAAAAAACAACAATTAATCAATCAGTCAATGAATTATATTTTATTTAATTAATCATTAAAATCATGATTAGGTTAATTACTCGCATACTTATACACCGATATTTGTAGATAATCTATGTTTGATCTTCATTTTTTACTACTATTGTACATTATTCAATGTTCAATGATTAATTCGCCATATTATTTTAAAGCGGTTTTCTTCGCCATCTTTATTTATTTCTTTGTTTCTTTTACTTTCCTTTTAAAAAAAAAGTCATTGTGCTTGTTTTTTTTCTTCTTTCTATTTCTGTCACATTTTCTTAATATCAACAAATTAAAACAAACAATTGGTCACGTGAATAAAAAATGTACTCATTGATATTCATTATTGATATTGATAAACAAAATGGTCAATAAATACTCTTACAGTGTTATCAGGATTAGAAATTCTATATATATAAACTTACTATACAGGACAGCTATATTGTGGTGTGTGCTACTTATACGAACGATATAAGTAGTATAAGAAGGGACGTGAAAGAAGAATTCTCACGGTCACAAGAGGAAAACGGAAAGCAAATGGAGCAAAAGCAAGCAGTAAATGAAGTACCAAAAGGAAGGAAAGGAAGCAACAACAGGTATGGAAGAAGGATGGAGTGTTGGAAGTCACGACTCAAAGATGGTGTGCAAATAGAGTATTCAATGTAATGTTTTCGTTTTTAACTGACTCAGAGTGTAAATTTGCTCAAAACAATCTCCTGCGCCTGCCTCCGTCTTCTCAGTATAAATATCATGATTGTCTGCGGTGAAGTTGATTTGATTGAACTGTTTCGTCTTCTTCTTCTACTTGTTTTAAACTATTCCTAGATGGGTGTGTGTGTGTGTGTGATGAAGATAGAGATAGCGCGCGTAAAACGATATACAATGGATAGTTTTATTTTAAAAACAAACAGAACATTGACCAATCTATACAAATTAAAAACAACACAGTGATTGATCAATCGGGGACAAAAAAGTTCACTGGTCGATTGATTCTTTTTTTTATTGCAGGAAGTTTTTTCTTTATCTCAAACAAAATCATGGAAATCAATAGTAAAAAAATTCAATAAACAATAAGGGACATTAAGATGATGAAATTCTAAGCCATTAACAAACTTCAAATACATAGGGCAAAAACAAAGAATTCAAATAATCATAGGAAATTAATAGACCTTAAGACATCAAATAGATTGATAGTCGTTAGAAAGAATAAAAGAAATGGATGACCATCGTTGTGCTAAAAAAAACGATCATTTCGAACAAGATTATCCTTTTTTTATAAACAGTAAAACATTATCAGCAGTGACAACCTACTGTGGGAGTAGAACAAACCGAATTACAGTTGAAGAAGAAGTGTTCGAAGTAGATAGGACGCATATTGAGGAAACGCACCAGCCAACTGTGTCACTAGACATGACCTCATTTGGAACGCTCAAGGTCAACAAGGCCAAGGAACACATGACGCCGAGAAATGGAGACATATATGAGAAGAATGAACAACACTTGCACAGAACTAGTAAGAGGTGTAATTAAGTAGGTAAGAAAAATATTCGCTCCCTGTTAAGAACTGATTTCGAGAGTCAGTTCACGAAATTCTAGGGAAAATCCACAACCACTGCAGTTGCTTCATGTAGGGTATAAAGCCGTCACCTTCAGATGTCACTAAAAGATCAACTGTAATCAAAAACATTTGATACCAAGTCAACGTTTTGTTCCGATGGGTGGTGTCCGAGATTCGAACGCGATACTTGCTAACCCCCTCTCCAGCCCAAAGTGCTAGCTACTTGAGTAAAGAAGCGAGAGTGGAAAAGGACGTCTATTTGGCCACCGAATTAAATATCTAAATACTCATTTATGTATATGCATTCCTCCCTTCTAGAAAATGAATCGATTTCTTGACCAATGATTTGCATTTGTCCTTTTGGATATTTCTCACAGGTGGGCAAATAGCTTTCTCAACTGGCCATTTCGGACTGCCTCATTAAATAGACGTCCAAAAGTCAAACATTAGTCACGTGACATGAAATTGTTGGATACGATCGCCAATGACATTATGAAAGAAAGATATCCATTGATTTACAATTCTCAAAGACTATCTAACTTAGACATTATACATGATGTGAAATTTTAAAAACGACAATCGCCAAAAGTTTGTTGCAATAAAAATCAGAAATCAGATGAAGAGTGATAGGATCAAATGATCACGTCAATATAAATAGTTTTAATCATTATCAATTAAAATCAGCCTGAATCAACTGATTTATAGTACTATTAGGCACCCATTGCGATCATTCCATGTCATCCGACTACAGTAAAAAATTTAATTGACGTTTTATCAACAAGATAAAAGCACTAATTAATAGGTATATGTGTTCTGTAAAAAGCACCACGACTGTTTAAATATGAACAAACTAAAGAAATAAAATATTTTTAGCGACACTTAACTACTTTATCATTTTAGAATATCACACTACTTCCTAAGTATTGTAAAATGATTAGCTGAATTTTCATTGAAATCATACTAGAAACCAAGAACCACTGAGTGACTGTTTTGTCCGACTATGGGATTCATCCGCAATGTACATCTACGACTTTCGCCCGCGGAAACCGGACCCAAGACCTACGATCTCGTGTGTGAACACTTAACCTCTAGACCACTGAGAAGGCATCCAACAGTGTTAATGTCTAGCATCAATCTAATGGGTCCCATACTAAAACAGAACAGCAGTACATGGCTTCTCAGTTCATGATTCCAATGGAACTCAACCATCTCAATGACCCTATAATAACTAACTTCATGAAGAAATTCTCGTAGTTGTAGTGAGAAGCCGTAAACAGTAGAGGTCAACTATGTCGCCTATGAGGTAGTTACTCACCGAAGATAATGGTCGCACAATATGGTGGATTGTCTGAAATTAATCATTAACATCGTCGGATACAAACTCAGTGATCGACAGTTTAAGCGTTCGAGCGCAAAACCCTACTCAATCCTGTATTCATTTCCCACGTGTGAACATCATAGATGTGCATTGCTAACGAGTCCGATACTTGGGCGAGAAACTGCTGTTCACTGCTTCCAGATTTCTAATAGTGGTCAAACTAAATAACAAACAATTTAACTAACACTAGGCAAAACAGGGGCTGCATTTCTACAATTGAAAAATATCTGGAACCCCAAACAACTTTCAACCAAAATCAAAATCAGAATTTTCAATACAAATGAAAACACAGTTCTACTGTATGCTGGGGAAACTTGGAGAACTACTAAAGCCATCATCCAGAAGATACAAGTGTTTATTAACAGCTGTCTACGTAAAATACTTCGTATTCGATGGCCAGATACCATCAGCAACAACGAACTGTGGGAGAGAACGAACCAGATTCCAAAGGAGGAGGAAATCAAGAAGAAGCGATGGAAGTGGATAGGACACACACTACGAAAAGCACCTAACTGCGTCACGAGACAAGCCCTCACATGGAACCCTCAAGGCAAAAGGAAAAGAGGAAGGCCAGGGAACACATTACGCCGAGAAATAGAGAAAGATATGAGAAGACTGAAAAAACATTGGACAGAACAGGGGAGGGAAGCCCAGGACAGAGTTGGTTGGAGGAAACTGGTGGGCGGCCTTTGCTCTATTGGGGGTAACTGGCGTAAGTAAGTAAGTAAGTAAATAAGGCATACAACGTATTTCTGTGTATCACACATTCCATTACAATAGATAATAAATAATAAATTAATTTAAAATGAATTTATATTAGTCTGTTCAAAATAATATTTAAAATTAATAAATCCACAATGATTGTTTAACTATACTGAATTAATAATGTTTACAATTAAACATAACAATCTTTACAAACGTCTATGTATAGTAATAATAAATATTGTGAATTTTTCTCATAAAATTAATTTAAGCAGTGCATAAAAACATTGAACATTGATTCTGATTTTAAGCGTATAGATTGAATTTGATTATTAAACAACGGAAGTAAATTTTTGTATGCTATACTAGTGATCATTAAGAAACAATTTAGACTACGAACAAATGTATAATAAGCGTTAAAATAACTGGACAAATTAGGCTATTCATCTGTTCGTCAGCCCAGCTAACTATAGACAAAAAGTACAGAGTTAGCAGGAAGAATTTTTCCCGACCAGTCTAGTTCAAAAGGAATTTTTTTTCTGGTTAACGTTTTCTAGCGAGTTAGTTTTCCACGGGATGGGGTCGATAACCACACGTCCAACCCTCCTCCATTAGCCAGGGTTGAGACCTGAAGTAGCCTTAAGGAGGCTCAAGGCCCTCACCTGGAATCCTCAAGGTCAAAGGAAAAGAGGAAGTCCAATAAAAACACATTATTTTCGAGAAATGGAGACAGACATGAGAATAGTGAACAAAAATTGAAGGGAACTGGAAAGCAATGCTGAGGATAGAGTAGTTTGGAGAATACTGGTCGGCGGTCCATGCTCCATTTGGAGTAACAGGCGTGATTAAGTTAGTAAGTATATAGTAATCAGATTTTATATATATATGTACAACTATACATATTTTAATTATCACGATGCTAATATTGATCGCTGAACCATGCTCAGTCTCTTTAGTCAAACAGGTGTTCTTAGTGCATTGCAATGTTATTCATATCTGACAGCAGGTTTTTGTTGACGAATGATTAAATCCTGAAGATGCCTTTTTTCCTACTTCTGAGTTAGAACATCAGTATAAGGGACCAGATATATTCAGCTGATAAATCCCAAGCATAAAAAGTTTTGGTATTGGATTTTTTGGCAGCTACAGCCAAACTTTATCATTACATACATATGCCTGTTAGTCCCAACAGTGCATAGGCCACCGACTAGCATTCTCCAACCTACTCTTCCCTGGCCTTTCCTTTCTAGTATTGCCCAATCGCTGTTCATTTTTTAAGTTATACTCCAAACTCGAGGTGTAATGCATTCATTTGCCTTCCATTTTCCTTCTACCTTGATGATTTCACGTATGGGCTTGTCTTGTGACACAGTCAGGTGCTTTCCGAAGTGTGTGTCTTATCTACATACCCCGCTTCTTCCTGATTTATTCCTCTGATGGAATCTGGTTTGTTCTGTCCGACAGTGTCTAATCAGAGAATTCGAAGTAATGTGAGTAGACAACACCTGTACCTCCTGGATGAGAGCAATCGTAGCTCCTCAAGTTTCCACTCCATAGTACAGAACTGTCATGATGTTTGTATTGAAAATCTTGACTTTGCTATTGGTGAGATAGTTATTTTGATTTGCACTAGTAGAAATGCTATTCCTAATTTGCCAATCCGCATCTAACTTTATCATATAGAGACACTCCTTATTACGCAAGTACATACCAATTTTATCTACGTCAGAAATCAAATAGATTTATTGAAAAATTTTCAGACAATGAAAATAATTACTGAATTCCCTAAAGAATTATTACCAATAACAACTATGATATTAACCGATGAAAATGATAAGAGTTATAAGAAAAGAATTACATGTTATCTATTGGGAATATGCATTAGTTGTCTAAACGAAATACACTAAAAATAATTATCATAACAGATTACTGTTATTGTAAGTAGTAGTATGGTGAGTAGCAGTAGTATGCATAGTAGTAGTAGTGGTAGTAGTAGTAGTAGCAGAAGTAGTAGTAGTAGTAGTAGTAGTAGTAGTGGTAGTAGTAGTAGTAGTGTGGTGTGAGCTACTTATAAGTAGTATATGACGTGAGTGTCAACGTAATGTCTGGCAGCGGGAGATGGGGGAAGATCAAGAAAGGAAGAGTTAGAAAACAATAGAATTTGTATGAAATGCATGAATAGTGACAATGGAGTGATGTTTGGCAACAGGAACAGTCCAGTTCGATATGATGGACTGATATTTTGCAAATGAACGATTTACGATATGGTTTTCCGATTTTACTGAGTAACTCTGTAATATTTATTAAATAGAATCCGGTTGCCCCACCTGTGTTCTCGTTCACTACAGTAGTAGTGAGAGTATTCAAAGCTTCAATGTACAATAGGTGTTAATTTGCTGAAATTCAAAGTGGTTTTGTTTAAGATGATAAATTTTAACTATAAATAACAAACTTTAAATTATGAATACTTTTCTGCATGTTCACTTGTTTTTCTCAGTGAAAATACGCTAAGAATAATTCCTATGGTTACAGTTTATCAATAAGAAAGAAAAGGAGAGTAAAATTGATTTTATTTAATTTCACACAGATTTTTGCAGGCGATTTTGAGTTTTTCTTAAACTTGAAACTTGAAATAGATGAAACCTTACTGTTTATGAAATCATCCATTTAATCAAGACGATTTCAATGAGTGACGGGTAACGGAGGTGTAGAGGAGAGAGAAAAAATACAGATTGATTGTTTGTAGATATTTTTATATCGAAATCATGAATCGATCACTCTTAGTCTTATGCTAGTCACTCGATACGCTTGAAACAATTACGAGTTCACCTTAGTCGATAAACGAAAACAAGATGATGAACCAGTGACAGGGTAGGCCACTCTGATCCACTACTGCCCCAACTAACTGAAGAAAAATTCTTGATATGGAGTAGAGAGTGTATTCTACAAGCACCCAGAAAAAATAATGATCTCAAACACACAAATCGACTTTGCCAGTAGAACCTTCGGGGCTACTGCCGGTCCCAAGCCCGGATAAGTAGAAGGGGTTGGGTGTGAGGTTGGCGCGCCCATCCCAACTATAAACTAACTTGCCAAAAAACGCTAACCAGCAAGCACACAAATCGCGTTTATTTATAAATCATAGAAATGTCCTTGGTAGAACCAGAAAAATAACTTACCTAAAATAACACACAGCCAAAGATTTTCCTGACGGGAAATGTAATCTCATGGTCAACTGATCAGCCCATGAGCAAAAACACAGAATCAAAAATTAGGACCCATATCGAGTGAGTTCTGAAGATCTAACTTCCCCAGCAGTTAGATTAGCATTAGAAACCTGGAATCACCTCACCGCTGTTCGGTCCTGGTATGCAACTCATCAGCAGTGTGTATCTACGACTCCCAATACTCACGGGATTAGAACTCGATCTTGCACGCGTACGCTCATCCTATGGACCATTGACCTGGTTGGTATCCGCCAACCATCATATTGCAAAATATGATGATAGGTGTACTAGTTGTGATAAGATGAATAGAAGATATATTAATCGTTCCGTAATAGGTAGTAAGTTTACCGACTTTAAAAACTAGACGCTGAAATATAAAATTCATTAAAACTATAGACTACGTAATAAGACATGCATAGATAATCAGGTAGTGAGGTGTATATCTGAAAAGGTGAATAAATGTCTTAATATTTTTAAATAGTGAAGAAGATTTGTAGCTCAGGTGAATGCTTATGGTTGTGTCACGTTCTCTGAGATGGATGGTTCCATTAAGAAGCTTTTATTGTTCTTCTGAACAATATCATCACCACGACCTTCATATAGAAGTGAAGTTTTCGGAATTTCTCTAGATATGACTTCTAGCTTGTCTACTTGACCTCAGTCGTGATTGGTTGTTGCTGACCTTTAACCTGTGATTGTCTAACTCTGTAATTGGATTGTATCCCCCTTAGATCTGTTTCTTGCCTGCTAATTGATGTTCACAATAACAAGTCTACTTTATCCAATGAAGTATTCTTCGCAGTTTGAACAGTCTATTTTGTAAAACAATGAGACATAGAACGACAGGTTGAAGGTCGATCAGAGTTAATCAGTATCAAGGTCAACAAGACAAGATACAAGTCATATCTGGAGAAATTCGAAGAAATCTATTTTTACTTGAAGTATCTGCTGATGATGTTGCTGAGAAGAACAATGAAACTTACTTACTTGCTTACACCTGTTACCACTAATGCAGCATAGGCCAATGACCAGCGGATTATTTTTCTAGTTAGAGTTATTTTTAGGCAAGTCGGATTTCTACGGGATGTGTATGCTAAATCCATGCCCAACCTTCTTCCTTTATCCAGTCTGTGGACCGGTGTTAACCCTAGAATGGCTGCAAGCAGAGTTACAAACAATGAAAGCTCCACAATTAAACCATCTTTCTTAAAGAATGAGAATCTACCATAATATCTGAATATTTATTCTATAGAAAATTTAAATATTGCATAATCAGTAACGGAACAGTAACTTATTTAGATTGTATCAATGAATAAAATAAAGGAAAAGTTTCTTTTCGACGATTTCATCTAGCCTGTAGCAGGAATTATGGATGCGCACTACTTATGAGTCGCATACCGGGACGAAACGGCCGTTCAGTGCTTCCAGGTTTCTAATGATGGTCTATCAATGATTCATTCATTCATGATTTCAATGGGTAAATACAACGATCTCTATAATACTATAACGCAAAATCGAAGAAGGTGCTCACTAGTGATTAGCTTCATCAAGAAATTAGCTGAGTTCTAGTGCGATGGAGCTCAACCGTATCGGATGTAGGCAGTAATTACCAAAGACAGCGGGCGCAGTTTCATTAAATCCTTAAATTAACCAGAGTTAGGGATAACCACCGTTAGATGCCGGGTCATTGGTCTAGAGGTTAGGCGTTGGCGCTCAAGACAGAATAGGTGCCGGGTTCGAATCCTGCACAAAACAGTCGGCGTTTATGTGCACTGTCGATGAGTCTCATGCGACGACGTAATGGCTGTCCAGTGCTTCCAGGCTTCTAATGGTGGTCTACCAATAACTCAGTCATGATTGCATTGAGTAAAATAGCAGTTTACATTATTAAAATAAAATGATGTGAATTAATGATAATAATAATAATAGGTTAATGAAAGGCGCTAACTTAAAGATAATTATCCCTTTAGATATCTCTTTTACAAGCAGAATAAACGGAAGTTGCAATAATAATGGCTAATTAATAGTTGTGAAATGATAAGGGAATAAATTAGGATCGAAAATTTCAGTGTCAAACAAAAAACAAGTAAACAATATAACACAAACACGCACACACACACACACAAAACAAAAGTCCATAGATTATTGGAAGGGTTGAATGGCAGTTTAACACCCTGAGGCTGAACGAACTGCGTACATCAGTTCCGGTTGTCATACCACATTAGCAATGTGAGATCGAACAGTCGATTCAAACCACATAGCATTAGTAGTAGTAGTAGTGTGAGTAGTGTAGTGAGGGTGAACACAGGTGAGGGCAACCGAATTGTATTAAACGAAAATCACAGAGTTACTCAGTAAAAAATAGGAAAACCATATCGTAAACGGTTAATTTGCAAATCTTCAATCCATCATCAATCCATTGTCTGACATTTCACTATTCATGCGTTTCATACAAATTCCATTGTGTTCCCACTCTTCCTTTCTTGATCTTGCCCCATCTTCTGCTGCCAGACATTACGTTTTCACTCGCGTCATATACTACTTATAAGTAGCGCGCACCACAGTAGTAGTAGTGTGAGTAGTAGTAGTAGTAGTAGTAGTAGTGGTAGTAGTAGTAGTAGTAGTAGTAGTATTGGTAGTAGTAGTATTGGTAGTAGTAGTAGTGGTAGTAGTAGTAGTAGTAGTAGTGTGGTGCTGTGGTGCGAACTACTTATAAGTAGTATATAACGTGAGTGTCAACGTAAAGTCTGGTAGCATAATATGGGGGGAAGATCAAGAAAGGAAGAGTTAGAAAACAATGGAATTCGTATGAAACGCATGAATAGTGACAATGGATTGATGTTTGGCAACAGAAACAGTCCAGTTCGATATGATGGACTGATATTTTGCAAATGAACGATTTACGATATGGTTTTCCGATTTTACTGAGTTACTCTGTAATTTGCGTTAAATACAATACGGTTGCCCCACCTGTATTCTCATTCACTACAGTAGTAGTAGTAATCGATAAGATAGGAAATCCAAGATATGATTCGAGTAGTATAATTCAGTGAAATAAATTTAAAAATAGAAAGATAAAGGTGATGTGGAATTTCGAAGATTCAGATTTGAGAGAAGATGAACAATGGAAGCATCTGCAGCATTTCAGATGATTTTGAGTGATGTCTTTCAAAGTCCCTCACAATAGGTTACTCACGTTTCGTGGAACCAAACGAAGCAGTTTACAACTATTAACATGGTTCAGTTCAGTTTTCAATGAATTCAGGGATTTGTGTCGCGGTTTTGATTTGGTCGACCCTAGCTTTCTTCCAGCCTACTGTTAAATCAGACAACACCGATTGTCGAGGCTGTCGTTGGTTATACATGCGCAATACATAGGTTTGAAGTGGTGGATATCAATAGCCTTTCCTGTATACATAGGTCCTTTATCTGCTATCGCTTTTTGGCCAAATTCTCTTGACTGTAGGTAAGATTTTTAAAGGGAGTGGCTAAAATTGATCAAGTATTCCAAATTTGAGTTTTTGATTGACTTTTGTAATTTTTTAGAAAGCTTCAATGTCATATGTATACATCTACAATAGCTGTCTTCCTGGACCTAAAAGCGGCATTTGACTCAGTGGATCGTGAGGTTCTGTGGCAGTGTCTGCCACTGAAAAGTGTACCAAAGAAGTACATTAACCTTATACAAGCTCTCTACTCGAACACCACTGGTCGAGTGAGAGCTTATGGCGAACTGTCAACGGAATTCTTTACTTCAAGTGGTGTCGTTCTTGCTTAATTTTATCATAGACATGCTCTTAGAAATAACCTTATCCTCGTCTGAATTTTGAGTTGTAGACCTATTACCAGGAGGCTCGCTTATTGACTTAGAATATGCCGATGACATTGTCCTACTTGGTGAAGACGCTGACAAAATGCAGAGTCTTCTGACCACCCTAAGCAACAATGCATGCATGTTCGGGATGCGGTTTTCCCCGTCGAAATGCAAAATGTTGCTTCAAGATTGGGTTTCATCGGCACCTGAACTATTGATAGGGAGTGAAGTAGTCGAACGTGTAGACCGCTTTACTTATCTGGGGAGTCTCATCAGTGCTGATGGCCTGGTGACTGACGAAATCTCAGCACGGATAAAAAAGGCTTGATTGGCTTTTGTCAACCTGCGTCACCTGCGGCGCAGGCGAGATATCCGTTTACTAACCAAAGGACGAGTGTACTGGGCAGCAGTTCTGTCCACCCTACAGTACGGATACGAGACTTGGCCGTTAAGAGTAGAAGATGTTCGTAGGTTACTAGTCTTCGATAATCGATGTCTACGAAGCATTGCTCGGGTATTATGGGACAACCGAGTAAGCAATGCTGTCGTTAGGAAACGAGTTCTAGGTAGGGATAGCTGGTAGGGATGGTAGGGATAGATGAAGTAGTGAAACTTCATCAATTGAGATGGTTCGGACATGTGTTACGTATGCCTAACCACCGACTGCCTCGACCAGCTATGTTTTGTGGTGTAGGAGTAGGTTGAAAGAAAGTTAGGGGCGGCCAAATCAAAACATGGCAGAAATCCATGAAGTCACTGACAAGTGGACTGAGTCATTTCGGTAGATGTAGGCTACCTGGTTGGGGTCTGCGAGACGAAAGTTACCGATGGTTAGAGACCTTGAACGACATGTCTCAAAATCGTTTGCAGTAGCGCAGGTGAATCCACTTTGTGTGTTCTATGAAATGATAATCTTCGGAATTCCTCATATTCTCCTTCTTTCTCCTTCTAAATTTATCTTACTGAATTATACTTCTTGAATCGTATCTTCACTCCCTAATCTTCTCCATTACTGCTAATACTTCTATTTTTGCTATTACTCTGTGCTGATGGGGCATGGCAACCTGAACTGATGTACTTACGTACGAAATTCTGCGTTGTAACTGTCTGTCTGTCTGTCTATCTGTAAATATTTGAATTTTAAAACAATGAAAGTCTATCAGTAAAATACTTTAAAGGGGAACTAAAGATTCTTTTTTTTATTTCTGGTAGAGAAAATATTAACAGTCAGTTGAAATCATGTACATTCCTGAAATATAATGTGTAATAAACCATTTTTATTGAACAGAAATCGTATTCATACATTTCAATATACCATTCATTACTATTCGTTCAACTAAGTTTCTTTCAAACTTTGTTTTCACACCAGTTGTACATACATCATTCATAGTTTAGAAATATTTTCTTAATTTTCTAAAAAAAAAACAATATTTCTTCAATTTTTCAAATAATTGTCGTATTTTTTTTCTCGGTTAACAATTTTGTAATGATTTTTTTTATAATTTTCTTGAGAATTCGGACAGTGTGTTTGCTCTCTCTTTAGGTGACTTTTGGTGATTTGTTGAAATTCATCGGCTTAAAACAAGTAAATAGAAGTTAAATTTGAATTGGGAACCTAACTGATTGAAAAACCGTAGTCTTAAAAATGGAGTCACGGGTTGTAAAAAAACTAGAATTCGATGATGAATCGACTAGTTGAGTTGTGGCCACTACGGGAATTCTTACTTACTTACTTACTTACTTACTTACTTACTTACTTACTTACTTACTTACTTACTTACTTACTTACTTACTTACTTACTTACTTACTTACTTACTTACTTACTTACTTACTTACTTACTTACTTACTTACTTACTTACTTACTTACTTACTTACTTACTTACTTACTTAAGAGCATGCCTTGTGTTTCATTTGGGTGGTTTGTTCATTATGTGTCTTGTCTACTTCGACCGCTTCTTCCTGATTTCTTTCCCAGTTGGAATCTGGTTTGTTTTTTTCCGACAGTAGGTTGTTACTGATGATGTCTCGCCAACGGATCTGAAGTATGTTGTGTAATGCAATATTGCACACTAATTATCCAATGTAGAAACGAGTCCTGAATCTTTATACCCAATGGTGAGAAAATTTTTCACTGAATAATAATCCTTAAATTAAGCAGTTGGAACTTTAACCATTTCGCCATATAGTTCAGTTGGCAGTAAAATGTCAGTAGTAAGTAACCGTTTTCATAGTGAACTTGGTCGGTAAGTTTAGCCATGATCTCCCACTGAAGTATTTGTCTTAGAGTCGATCACTAGTGAGGAAATTGCGAAAACATATTTTTATTTTATTTAGTGAGTAGCTTTTGTAAAACTATACTACAAAACCTTTAGGACTAGGAAACTGATTTCGGATCTAATCATTTTCGTGCACCAGTTAAAAGTCCTAGGTAAAATGTTCACTGATGTTCAGTGATTCACCATTATAGATTTCAGCTCATGATGAACACTAGTTTCAAACAAATGCATAAATCTTCATATAAACATTTGTACAAAGCCATTTTTCTATTGATGGCTGTCTTGATATGGGCATAGTTTCAAGCTGAATTAGGGAATCATGACACTTATAGCCCATATTTCCCCATTTCAGTCGTTATGTTACATTGAGTTGCAATCGTTCAGCGCTATCAGCGATAAATGTTCCATTCTTGACATGTTTCTTGAAATCATTCTAAATCTTAAGAGAAATGATACTCTCCTGGTATTATCTCCAAACTATATCACAATCTATTATTGAATCATGAAGATATGCACATTGAGTTTCGACTGACCTCCAGTCAGAGATCGCTATTCTTATCGATTACTTATCAGTAAACGGTACTCTTTAGTACTGGTTGAGTTATAAAGTACCAAATGATCATACATATGTGGAATACATCAAGATGTCGAACCACGTAATCGAGTGATGACAATACATTCTGATAAACAGAATTCATCTCATACTTTGACCCAAGGAAACATTGATATTGGTCATTTCTCAATTAATAACTTACCTACGTACTGTTAGGATATTCATCCTAAGAGAATTATTGGTCAGTTCCTATTGGTCGATTTTTATTGGTCAAAATTATGGTCGTTTCAACTGTCAAAGTCAAATACTTAAATGTTGTCTCTTATTAGCCATCCTGACTATCAATGTCACTTCAAATGTTACTTCCTATCGGTCGTCCTAACTGTCAATGTCACAGAATTCGATGCTGTTTCCTATTCGACCAAAATGTATAAATACGTATTATCTGTAACGTTTTATGACCAGGACCAAGACCAGGACACGGTCCCTGATCCCTAGTCCGGGATCCTGATTCTCTTCTGGATTCGGACCTCGTACTTTCTGGATGCTTATAGAATACATGTTCTACTTCACATTCAAGTCTTCTTCTTTTACTCAATATGGGGGTTTGGATAATCGGATTTGAGTAGCATGTCGTGTCACCGGATCCTCGATCCTCTCTCTCGTTTTCTGACTAGGTAAACCCGCAATAGTAGACGTGTTTACGTGTAGGTGTAACAGTACCCTCGATACTCCCATTACATCGAAGTCCACCGACTAGCATTCTTCAACTTAATCTATTCTGGACCTCAGTTCTATCCAATTTTTGTGCATTCTTCAAATGCCTTTCCCCAATTCTCGGCGTAATGTGTTTTTGGCCTTAAGGATTCCAAGTGAATGGTTGTCATGTGACTCAGTTGTGTGATGCTTTCCTCCATGCGTGTCCTAACTACTTCCAGCGCTTCTTCTTCTTCCGCTGGAATCTGCATTGTTAAATTACAAAATGAGTATCTTATTCGTTACTTTGTGCTGGAAAATTTCTTCTTTGATTTACTGATTTTGCTAGTTTCCATTGAGATGACATTAAATATTCGAATATATACAAAATAACACATGATACAAAGCCGGAAGTTTCCAATTATCAAACTGTATAAAAATGTTTATTTTTGAGGATTAACTCTTCAAATATTTTATATTTCTTTGAAAATATTACCAGTAGTTTATCAAATTTTTATTGATTTCCAATGATATAATATAGATTTCATGAAATCGCCCAATATTCAAACCCAAAACTAATCGATAATAAGACATTGAATGATACATTTTAAATACAAACAGGATAAGATTTTTCAAAATAGATCATCATTTTTGTCATTAAATGAAGTATAACACTTCACATACATTTGAGTTTGTTTAGTATTTAGTTTAGGTAGGCGCTTTTATTAACTTATCTAACAGATAGCGTCATTTGAACTGTAACAACTTGTCTAGACTTTTTTATTACAGGGTTGTGAAGATTGTAAAGTTACACATTTGAAATCATGAATTGATCAAAGTTAGACCACCATTGTTAGAAACCTGGTAGCACTGATAGATGGCTGCTTCGTCCTGCTACGGGACTTCCTCATCAGCAGTGCGCATCCACGACTCCTGCACCTCGCAGGATTCAAACCCCCGGATTTTCAGTCTTGTTCGTGAAAGCCTAACCTCTGGACCACTGAGCTGGCATCTAACTTTTATAACTGCTGCACTTGTTTGAGCATGTGTGACTGAGTTTTGGATAGAGATTTAATGTTAGTTGCTTAAATGATTCAAAGACTCATTCAGTTTGCTATATATACATGCGTACATTTTAATCCTATTCATTCGCTGCTTGTCATTCTTATGTCATTTCCGTATACGCCTCATATGCTCATGGTTTTGTGATCGTATACACCATCGGACGTTATCTAGTGACGGTTATCAGGATGAGTAGTACACGAAGTTTAAGAACTTCATCGAATATTCACCGCCACAAAAGCATCAGGTTAAATAATCAAACAATCAATCAGTTTTATAATGTTTACTGGTGTAATCTTTAAAACTAGTGAAAATTAATAACCAACAGAAGTTTTTTTATCAACAGTAATGCTTTTTTATTAGTTCTTTCCTTAGTTTAAGCTCTTCTAGAAAATGAACTCATTAACCGCCGAGTATCCTTGCATTAATGATTTAGAGGAATGTCAAACAAAAGCAAAGAATGTTAACTGATAAAAATGGAAATGATATGTCGAGTGGTGTACTGCGTCGCGACATTTATAAACAGTTCAATATCGATTTCTTCTGGCCTCCCACATTGTGTGAATATATTCCACGTACCTCAATTAATTTTTAACTCTGGTTGTCAGAAGGGGCTTCGGCCTCTTGACTTCTTAAGAAACTTGGCTTTCATCATGAAGTGTCATAACTCATCTAAATGAAGAACTTTCAAATGCCCGGAAAGATTTTAAGTGGTTTGAATTATTTGTTCTGGTTAGCGTTGTTCTAGCAAGTTAATTTTCTACGGGATGTGGTCTCTAACCGCTCACCCAATCGCCTACTTTATCCAGGCTTGCGAACGGCAGTAACCTCAGAAGGGTTGCAAGAGAAGTCGTAAGTGTATACTGTTAGCAAACATCTAGCAGGCTGTAGATAGTAAATACCTTTAAATATAACACTTTCCCTTCAGAAATCGATATTGACTAACATAATCACTGAAAATGTTAGGTGCATTCTTCATTACTATTGTAAATTCGAACTATGAATCTTCTGATCATTCAACTGGTATTTAAGCAAATGAAGTATGAAATCTGTCTGTTAACTAGATTAAGGATTTTTTAAAAATCCTGTTTCTTCTTCAAGTAAAATAAGATTTTGTTTCGAAAATAACATTAACTGTTCAGATATATTTTTCTAGATATTCATTTAAATTAAACTGAAACTAGTTAGTGACTGCTGAAAATAATTTTTTAGTTGCGCATATTTAGTAAGCTATTTTACTTGATGTGTTGTGATTTGATATTTTTCTAATGTCGACTTATATGAGAGTAGTACGTTTTTAGAATTATACAAGTCAACTATATTCCTTTGACTTTCTGGGGGCACACTAGCAAGCGAATGTGCGAATGAACAGGAGAAGCGCGTTGGAGAAGGTTAGTGAGCCAACTCCAAGAGATAGAGCGTGACTAAGTATATATTAGTCAGACAAATATAAGACAGACATGTGACAAGCGAAATAGGCACACATGAATAAAAGCGACGAATAGTTGACAAGGTCAAATGACAAGTGAGACATGTCATGTGAACCCATACAAACCAGACAATAATAAGAACGAATGGTACATATAAATTGTTGCAATACAAATGGCTTGGTTAAATAAATTAATCGAAAGGGCTCAACCAAGTTAGATGTAAGCGAACTGGAATATTTGTAGAGGCACTACAGATCTATCAGGAATACACTTATCTATATTCAAACCTACCATTCATAGATGGACTATTCAGTGAGTGTTGTTGACAAGCAAGAGAAGATACACAAGATGCCTGATTAGGTCTTTTGAACAAAAAAAACATGAATATTCATTGTTAAATAGTTTTCAAATTGAAACAAAATTAGTAGATCGATAACATCAGACTTCTTCATTCTAATGATTGTTTAAGATATTTATTCATGGTATTAGACAGCTCAATGCTAAACGGTGTCGTAACAGAACTGTGCCTAATTAGCAGAAGAAGAATGGACAATGCCATCTAAAATATGAAATTATTTTAGTTACCTGGATCTAATAGAAATGTGAAGGCGTGGATCAGCTAAACAAGGGCAGCATTTCTAATAGCGAAGAACATCTGCAACTCAAAATAATAATCAATCAACACCAAAGTCACAATTGTCAATAGAAATATCCAAGCAGTTCTACTGTATGAGACGGAAACTTGAAGAACTATCAAAGCCATCATCCAAAAGATACAAGTATGTATTAACAGTTGTCTACACAAAATACTTAGGATCGCTTGGCCAGAGCTCATCAACAACAACCTACTGTGCGGGAGAACAAACCAGATTCCAGTAGAGATGGAAATCACGGAGAAGAGCTGTAGGTGGATAGGACACATATTGAGGAAATCACCGTCACTTGGATTGTTGACTGTTGAACGTAAAGTGAAAGGCTTATGATCACATTACACCGAGAAATGTAGACAGACATGAGAAGAACCAACAACAGTTAGACAGAACTGGAAAGGAATACACTCGGTAGAATATGCTCGAGAATGCTGATAGGTGGCCTATGATGCTCTATTGGGGATAACAGGCGAAAGTAAGTAAGCAGTTCCAGTGAAATCTGAATCAGTATATGAATTTTTAGAGTATTGGAGAATTTTCATAGTTCGTGTCATGTTATGTAATCTTTGATAGACAATCAATAAATTAAGTAATCATTTTTTCATGGTAAATTTAAGAGGTGATCACGCAACCGATTGACAATAGTTTTCTAAATAATTAAATGCCGACACAATAGACTAGAAGCTAAGCTGTCACTTCCAAGTCATAGATCCGGCATTCTACCCCGCGATGTCACGGTTGCTGTCATAATACTGTCATAATTTTCTGTACACAATTTTTGACTGGGACCTATTCTATTCTGAACATTAATAAACACACTGAACTGTTAGAGGAGAATAGTTTGCTTACATAATTGAACTTAATCACATAACAGTTTAAAGCAGTGAGTAGTGAATGCAAATTTCAGTGAGAAAAACATTAATTTAACCCTTGTTCGGACAAACACACTTTCAATATTTCATAGTATGCCACTAATTTTTTTAATAATAAAAGAATTTTAATGATTTTAATTAATAATTGTCAATAATATTTACAAAAAAAATACTATTCATTCAATTTATTTTAAAGCATTGAACGAATGAATGATTGATACTGGAAAATTCCTGAATATACAATTTTAAATCATGTAAAAATTGTTACATGCATGGTCCGCTACTAACTGTGCACATATTATATTACAAATAGTGTTATCATTGATTTTGTGTATCGATAACCATTTGATCGACATGAGAAACCTGTAAGAACTGGATGATTGTTTGGGTTTCATCAACCACACCGATGACAAAACTCATAAGTATATGCAGTGAAAAATGCGAGTGAATGTGTTCAAAGATGTATATATATATATATATATATATATATATATATTCATAGGACAATGAAGGCATCGCCAAATTATATTACTTACTTACGCCTGTTACTCCCAATGGAGCATAGGCCGCCCACCAGTTTTCTCCAACCAACTCTCTCCTGGGCTTCCCTTTCCAGTTCTGTCCAATGTTTGTTCATTCCTCTCATATCTTTCTCGATTTCTCGGCGTAATGTGTTCCTTCGCCTTCCTCTTTACCTTTTGCTTTGAGGGTTCCATGTGAGGGCTTGTCTCGTGACTCAGTGGGGTGCTTTTTGTAGTGTGTGTCCTATCCACTTCCACCGCTTCTTCCTGATTTCCTTCTCCACTGGAATCTGGTTTGTTCTCTCCCACAGTACTTTGTTGCTGATGGTGTCTGGCCAAACCAAAATTATATGAGTAACTAATATTAAAGCTAATGGAATAAATATGTGCGTAGTCATTAACAAGTCGAACTCCGCGTGTAGACCCTTCAGGGCTACTGCCGGTCACAAGCCCGGATAAAGGAGGAGGGTTAGGCATGGCGTTGACGACCCCATTCCGTGAAAAAACTAACTTGCAAAAAAAACGCTAACCAGAACAAATAATTCAAATTACATTAACAAGTCGACAAACACACACGCTCGTACAAGCGTTACAATAATAATAGTACGAAATGCATAGACAGATTATTGCTGTTTGACTGAGTCAATCTGTGAAATAAGTTGATAAAAGGTGTTCGACCAAGCTGTACATAAACAAACTCAATTGTAGGTGAGGTGCTATGAGATTTTTAGAATAGCCTATGATGTTTATTGGATGAAAATCTAATGTTGTTGGGGACGTTAGATCCACAGAACTCGCATGGAAAAGGTCCTCATTTCGTAACTTTATTCTGAAATTTTTAATTTATATGTTTTTTACCCCAATTGACATTCACCTTACATTTCCCACTCCGTAAATCCTTGACTGTCACTGGTTGATGTATTATTTTGGTACTCTATTTTGTGCCTCTCACCAAAGGCGTTTCAAGCATGTATAAATAAGCTTGATTTGTGTGCTTAGACACCTCATATTTTCTTGGTGCTTGTAGGAGGATACATTGTCTACGCTTTATCAAGACTTCTTGATCTAGTTATCAGGGTCTGTGACAACGGATTATAAAAGCCTATCATGTCACTGTATAGTTGACCCTTGCTCCGTTTACCAAGTAAGCTGAACTCGTAATGACATTCAAACATATCAGTTGATGAGCTTATCAAATGTATACATCGTTCCGTTGTAGACTGCTTTCAGGTGACAACCACTTTCATTTTAAATAATCAATAAAAAATGTTATTTCTAACCAAATAGTAGTTCATTAGAAAAAGATACTTTGTAACAAAACATTTAGTCTTCACTACTTAATAACAGAAGTTATTTTGCATAGTTAATTGATTACAATATAAATAAGTCAATATTCTCTTCTAAACAATATCATCAGCACAAACTTCAGATAGAAGATAGAACAATGATCAAAGCTCCACAACAAAAGTATCCAGCTCAGAGAACAAAACTCCGCACAATCATCCCCCTGAGCTACCGATTTCCTCCACCATCTCAGAGAAGACATAGTTTACCAACAAAATATGTACACCGAATCATCAGATTTCTATTATTGACTGTCTTCTTTCACATATCTTCGGGTCGTCAAGTCACTTTGATCATATCATCAAACTCCGATCTGACATTCCACTGCATGCTACTTAGAAAGCACTTTGTAAGTAGTATTCACCAAACTACTACTACTATTAATAATAATAATAATAACGATAATAATAATAATAATCACTGATCAACAACAGTTAACATGAATGTGAAATAATCTGTAAATAGGAATGCTTTATAAATACAAATGATATTTTTCCATACATAAATAATCATCGATCTATTCAGACGCCATTTTTGTAATTCAATGTTCAATTTTTTTGCCTGCCATTATCCATATCATTGTCAATTTGTCAATGTTAAACTATTTACTGAATTCAAATCAATAAATCAATAAATGCCGAAAAAATAGAGACAAATTCTGAATATACCATCGTCTCTTAACTGAATTGATTTCATTTGAAACAGTTATACAAAATAGATACAAAATAGATATTCAAAGCATAAATCTACTTTTTAGTTCATCTGTGCCATTGAAAATGGTTTTGAGCCATGTCATTCAGAGTCTCTAACCATTGGTGACTTTCATCTCGCCGACCCCAACCAGGTAGTCTACGTCTACCGACTTGACTCAGTCCACGTGTCATCGACTTCATGGATCCCCGTCATGTTTTGGTTTGGCTGCCCCTAGCTCTCTTCCAACCTATTCCTATATCGCAAAACTTAGCTTGATGAGGCATTCGGTGGTTAGTCAAACGTGACACATATCCTAACCACCTCAACTGATGAAATTTCAATACTTCATCTATTGACCTTCAATCCTTACCTAGCACCCGTTTCCTAACGACAGCATTGCTTACCCGGCTGTCCCACGATACTCAAGTAGTGCTTCGGATACACCTATGATCGAAAACCAGTAACCTACGAATATCTTCTGATCTGACTGGCCATGTTTCACAGCCATAAATTAGGACGGAGTGAACTACTACGCAGTACACTCGTCTTTTGGTCAGTAAACTAGATTTTTTCTTTTAACTCAGATTTCGGCGAATGTTGGAATCTGTATGCTAACTCTTCAAAAGACAAAAATGTTCAAGAGTTAAAAAATACATATAAGAAGAAAATATCAACTATCTGTGAACTACTGCGCAGTAAACTCGTTTTTTAGTTAGCACAAAAAGTAATATGATTATAATATTATTAAAATAATAGTGAGGGTATCATACAACTTTTGATTGGATTCGATGATAATCAGATTTGTATAATTTGAATTGAATGGTTTAGTTAGTTAGTTGCTTACTTACTTGCACCTGTTACCGTTGACGAAGCATAGACCGCCGACCAACGCATTCTACAACCAACTGCTTCCTCGGCATTTCTTTCTAGTTTTGTCCAAATGATGTTCATTCTTTTCGTGTCTTTCTGCAATTCACAGCGTAATGTTTTCTTTGATTTGCCATTTTTCGACTGTCCTTGAGTATCCCAACTTAAATCTTGATAAGTTATTTTATTTTCTTAATAACAAAATTATACGATATAAAATTGAGGAACATAATTCTGATCATTCAGTCGCTTACATGTGCAATTCAAGTTAAATAATTAAAAATTACAGGGCAGCATTTTTATAAAAGGATAACGTCTGGAACTCAAAACAACTATCATCCTGATATGCTTGCAGTTATTACAAGTTCACCTAACTCAGTAAACGATGCAGTGACACAATAGGCTTTTCTAATCCGATTGTCCCTGACCCTGCTAACTATATCAAGAAGTCTTGATAAGGTGTGGAGAATGTATTCTACAGGCTACCAGAAAGTACCAGGTGTCTAAGCACACAAATCAAGCTTATTTATACAATGATAGAAACGTCCTTGGTGAGAGGCACAAAACAGACTACTAAAATAATCCAGCAACCAATGACAGACAGTGGGAAATGTAAGCTGAAGGTCAAAATTCCAAAATCAAACTACAAAATTAAGACCTTTTCAAGTGAGTTCCTAGGGACCTAACGTCCCTAACAAATGCAACACACCAAAGATAGGATTTTACAATAAAAACTCCATGACAATTCTGTTGTATGGAATGAAAACTTGGAGAACTACGAAAAGCTTAATTCAAAAGATTCATTTTTCTATGAACAGTTATAGTGCGCATAAATTTATCAATCCTACATGGCTTGTCCCAACCTTTGGACAAACTAATTCAAACACTTATCTAGATTTATTCATACGTCTGTTATTTTACTGTCAGGTATTCGCTTATAATCTGAATTGTTTTTACTTGAGTAAGTGTAAGCAATGATAGCTTCGCTTACCACACGTCTGGCTTATTTTTGCCTGACTCTAGATACTTAGTCATGCCTCACCGCATTGAGTTATTTCACTTGGCTTCGCTTCACTTCGTATTCACGTTTTGCATTCCATTGTGTCTGTTTCAATGAATGCATAAAATAAACTCATCCATCTGAATCCGTATTTACCGCTACTTGTTATCGCCATTGTAAGAACAAGTTTTACCAAAGAAATTAAATGAGATTTATTTCATTGAACATTCAATCGTTCGTCCAAATTGCAGTCAGATTCCAGGCCATTAAATAGTTGTCTTGTCAATGAAAATGATCATATATAAATATAGATTTACTAATCTCTACACCACTGAAGTATCTAACATTCATTGCATTCTGATACACCTACACGTCAACTTGATATACTTGAACTATTACGAGTTTACGTAGTCGGAAAACGAGAGCGAGGATTGAGGATCCGGCGACACGACATGCTACTCGAATCCGATTACCCCAACCCCCATATTGAGTAAAATAAGAAGACTTGAATGTGAAGTAGAACATGTATTCTACAAGCATCCAGAAAGTACGAGATCCGAATCCAGAAGAGAATCAGGATCCCGGACTAGGGATCCGGGACCGTGTCCTGGTCTTGGTCCTGGTCATAAAACGTTACAGATAATGCCTATTTATACATTTAGTCTGCATAGGAAACAGAATCAAATTCTGTGACATTGACAGTCAGGATAACCAATAAGAAACAACATTGGAGCACATGACATCGCTATGTAGGACGATCATAAAATTGACCAGTAGGAACTAACCAATAGGAATTGACCAATAATTCTCTTAGGATATTGGATGAATATCCTAACAGATTCCATTCAAAATTTCGTTTAAAGCAAATGATACTATGATCTTCCATCCAAATGATGGCATTTCTCTTCATGTTTGCCACCGATTCTCGGTGCATTGTATCCTTTGGCTTACCTCTCTTGCCCTGGCCCTCAGGATCTCAAATTACGACTTACCTCTTGATGTAGTATCGTGCTTTCCCTAATATGAATCCCATCCACCTCCATCGGTTTCTTCCTCATTTTTTGTTCACCTGGAATCTCAGTTTGTTCTCTTCTACAGTAAGTTGTTACTGATGTAATCAGACCAACGGATTTGGATTGCTTTACATAGACGAGTTCATCAAATCCTGTCCTTAAATGACCTAAAATATTAGTCACACATAATATATAACATATAACATTTCACATTTAAACAACAAAATCAATCTCGACTTTTTTATCATCTTTTCCAAATTATAATCATACAAAACTTAATTAAGTAAGAATATTAATCTTCTGTTAACTAATGAAATAATTTATTTCACTTTCATAAAGTTTTTTGTTCAGTTTTATTTAACTTCAATGTTTGTATTCGATTTTAGGGTTGTGGAGTTCAATGTGTTTCATTAAAATTATGAATCAATCAATGTTAGACCATTAGTAGTAGAAACTTGGAAGCACTGGACAGCTGTTTCCTCCAGGTATAAAATGTGGAACTAAGACAATAACACTGTTGAATCCCCGCTCACTTGTCCAGAGGTTAAGCGTTCGCGCACAAAACCGAAGGCCCTGGGTTCGAATCCTACTAGTCGAAAGAGTTGTGAATCGCACTTCTGCTGAGTCACGCAACTGGAGGAAGTGGCCTTCCAACTCTTCTAGGTTTCTAATGGTGATCCAGCATTGATCGATTCATGATTTCAAATTTCTTTTCGTATGAAAAAAACAAATTATGTAAAGAATGCTATATTTAGAAACATTTTCTTATTCAATGTACGATGAAACATTGAAGTATTGAATGTAAATTAGTGTCTCGCACGAAATTGTAACGATAAAATTGGGTTTAACCGAAATAATTATATTTTTTCTGATAATTAGTCTATTTCTTATCTGTTTCCGTTTACATTCTTTACTAATTTAAATAATATTTTACACTTCTTATTACGTATAATCAAGTAGCTATGTTTTTTTTTACTGTAAACTGTAAAAATTTTATAACCAGACATATTGTTCACAAAGTTTGATCAATCAGAAATTACTTTTTCAAATGTTGTCTGAATAAATAATCTTCTATCTAACAAGGATTGGTGTCACAGTGATGTACTGTTCACATTTTACTAAACAAACACTAACGGTTAGGGAAATAAATATATATAAGCTCAACAAATAATAAATTACTGAGGCAAATGAGTATAATTTTTATTGAAGATGCATATATATTCAAGAGTACAGTATGACACAAATAAGAGAGAATACAACTTCATCGAAATGATAAACTTTCCCTGTCATTTCAAATAGGAACAAAGTTGACAACAATCACTGGAACACTGTTGCATCCTAGGATTTGACTTCTTATTAGTAGTCACTTAAAACTCTGATAGAATTCAAAATCGAAACATTAAAGCTCAACAGTCATCCGCTTATCATTTAGACTATTATTTTGGACATTCAGTCATCGACATTCTTGAATTCAATCAGTTTATGATATTAAGCAACTGTTATCCACTGTCGTTGGTTGGACATTAACACAGAGATGGAATTCTCAGTTCAAATGTCACAGTAGAAGAGGTTATAACAGTATTAGCAGTAATGGACAAGATTAAGGTTCGAAGATATTATTCAAGGAGTATATCCAAGTGAAATAAATTCGAAAAGAGAAAAAAACGGTCATAAAAAATTCAGAAGACTAGAATTTGAGAGGATACAAACAATAGATGCGCTCGCAGCATCTGAATGTCTATTTTTAAGCACAAAATTAATTTTTTGATAAATTTATTTACTATAAACAATTGGTTAACTCCACCTGGAGCCCCTCTGGGGCTACTGCCGGTCCCATGTCCGGATAAAGGAGAAGAGTTGAGTGTGGGGTTGGCAACCTCATCCCGTAGAAAACTAAATCGCTAAAACAACGCCAACCAGAAAATGAATAAATGAATATAACTTATGCTAAAATGCTGAAATTATTTTAAGTTTGAATTTCTGCAAGTCGAATAAAATTTTCATCAGTAATAGCTTTTCCACACTTGGCGCTCAAATTTTTATCAAATTATTCATTCAAACATTGACATACATTCGTATAAATCAACTCTACTTACTTCTTATTATTCAGAAATCAAGTTGCTTTTTCTCACACTTTCTCTTTCTCCTTATGGTTGAACACGTCAGTATCTGAGAGGAAGCACGGAAAACAGGGAACAACTCGAATACTACTAGAACGATCTGGACTTCATAGATGATTTCGCCATTCTATCCCAAACACAACAACGATTTCGGGCGAAGTCAACTAGTGTAACAACAGCCTGTGAAGCAGTAGGTCTTAACATACACCAGGTAGAAACCTATATTCTCCGATACAACACAACATGAATCAATCAAATCGTATTTGATGGACTAGCTTTGAAGGATGTAGAAACTTTTACACACCTGGACGGCATCGTTTATAAACAGGGTGGATCTGATGCAAATCTGAAAGAGCAAGAGCAGCACTTTCACAGTTAGTGAATATCTGGAACTCAAAGCAACTATCAACCAACATCTAGGTCAGAATTTACAATACAAACTTCAAGACAGTAAGCGTGGATTGGAAACTCGGATAACTACGAAGAGAAGCTTTATGGTGGCCAATGTGTTACTAGTTTCGTGATGGTCAGTCGTTACTAAATAACGACTCACGGTTTTTAAATCAGAAGGCGAATACGAAGTGTTGAATACGTTTATCTAGGTACACACACCGAAAATGGACCAGCAGGTCATAAGCATACAGAGAAAGGCAAGCAAGCTAGCGAGTAAACCAATTCGCGAATTGACAATTTAATGAATAAGCTTAAAATATACATATGTTTACGTAGAAATGGCTGAGTCATCAAAATATTTAAGAGGTTAACATTAAAGCGATTAGGATGAATATTTACGTATGAGGTACGCGATATTCAGTCGTATATCAGCTCATACAAACCAGATAATAGTAAAAGCTAATGGTACAAATATATTGGTGTTATACAAATGGCTTGGTTAAATAAATTAATCGAAAGGCTAAACCGAATTAAATATAAGCAAACTCAAATGTATGTGTAGGCACTACACAGCTTAACTATTACGTTCATTCTAGATTCCCAAAATAAGCTATTGTTATAAATTTGCATACAATCTTGATATATATATATATATATATATTTTTAAAGCTTCTGAAAACGTGTATGGAAAATGATCAATAAAATTTAGTGTTCATCGAACTACCCCATGTGACATATCACATCCATAAATTTCTCACTATTCTTTGTGTGAAGGTTTTTTTAACAAAACAGTAATTAGACAATATACTATCAAACATTTCTTAGACTTCGGAAATTCTACTACTTGGAATCCCCGAGAGTTCATGATGTTTTTACTTACTATCTTCTAATCCATAGTAGCAATTAACTAATGTATTATAATATATTCTTGAATTTCTAATTACTCTCAAAACTAATATTATTCCACATAACAAAGAATCTATATTTAATCCCAAATAAATCCCAAAAGAACGAAAAAAAATAATATTATTCAACACTTTGTTATCAAACAAAGTATTCTTTTTGTAAATAAATTAAAAATAAACAAGAACTCTTCTTCAATAAAACTATTGTTTTTTTTTTATTTCTTAAGCATATATTTATTTTATCCAAAAACTATGTCAATCATCATCAATATATGAATGTTATACTACTTACAAAATAAATAAATAGTAATTATCGTAAAATGAAAAAAAAATACAAAACAAAATAGGAAGAAAGAGAGAGAGAGCAAAAATTAGTGTAGGCAATAAGCTCTAACATGTTTATGTTTTTATTTTTTTTCAAGTAATTATCATAATAAATATTGTTTACAGTTGAAATAAAAATAAATGAATAAGTAAGTAAATAAACGTGATAAGCAAATGTTTGTTTATTTTTAACTGCTGTTTCGTTTGTATTTTTTTTTTATTCTGTTCTCTTTTCTTTTTTTACAAATTAACAGAGAAAAGGCTTAAAGAAAGTAAAAAGAACCTGGTTGGAAGTGAATTTACTGAAAGTTAATTGTGTTGCTAAGAAAAAAAACAGTAGCAGCTATGAAAGACAAAGTAAAAAAATGAAATTTACTAATTTTTAGAAATATTTAATTTGTTTTTAAAATTCTACTTGTAGGATAATTTTTTTTGTTCGTAACTAGAAATAATTAACTGCTACTCATAAAAACATTTGTCTACGCAAGTAACTTTCGATCCGTTGGTTAGACAACATCAGCAACATAGGATAGAAGAAACCAGATCCAAGCAGTTGAAAAAATTAGGAAGAAGTGCTTTTTAGGGGGAATAGGATATACACTGAGCAAAAAGTAATCAACTGCATCAAAAGACCAAGCTGTCACTTGGAATCCTGAAGGTCAAAGGAGAAGAGGAAGATCAAAGGAATATATATCATGCCAAGGATTGGAAGCAGACATGAAAAGAATGAACAGCAGTTGTGTAGAGCTGGAAAAGAAGACCCAGGATGGAGTAGACTGAAAAATGCTGGTCGGTGGTTTATATTCCATTGTTGGTAACATGCCTAACTAAGTAATCCGTGATTTAAAAAGACAAATTATGAGTGATTTTAAATTATCTCCCCCAAAGGTCGACAGGAAAAACTGCGAGTAAAAAGATAACACTTTTAAACATGTTATGATTTCATCAACCTAAAATTAATATGATGATGAGAACGAATGAGATATCTGGATTGCTTCCAGTAAGTAACAAAATCCGTATGATTTTCAAACCCACAACTTCTACAATCTTTGAAATCTAAGTCAACGAAACCGTCCCTTTTTTATACTAACCAGATGAATAACCATTGACTTGATGATTTTGCACTTATTCATGAACAAATAATCTCTTTTAGGAATTAACTCACATCAACATGTCAGTGTATCAATATCAATCGCTTTGGATAACATGAAAGATTTCATCCCTGATTCATACTTTTATCACGTCACAATACGAAGAGTTGAAACGTTTTCTTTAAGAATATATATCATATCTCAACTACAACCACTTAATTGTTGAATTATAAACGGCTGTTTATTTATGAAATGGTGTCTTTAAACATCTCATTGATTGAAACCGAACAGTTCCGACATATCGTAGGAAAATCTGATCCCAGGTTTATCAAAGAAATCATTGAAGTTATTAAATACAGAACAAAAAGACAGACATAATTTTGAGGATGTCACCCAATTTCTAGAGTAATGGTCCCACTATCGGATGGTTTGAAAGGGCTGGTTGATAAGTAGTAGATTGTTCTCGGATTTCTTAGCTAGACCTAAGGCTGTGTGTATTTTCTCCTGTTCACTATCTTACCAGTTATCTATAGACATTCGAAGCAAACTTAATGATCAACACGCTCAAATCTCATTTTACTGTTGAGCCGGAATATCGAGAGACTTTCACATTGTTGTGAATCATCTTCCTTTCAGTATGGATGAATTCTTACACACAATACTTGACTTAAAATTATTCACTAGTCAGAGTATTTACAGCTTCTCATACGGTGATAATGTAATACAAAGCATATGTGAAATAATGAGAATCAGGCCAAACTCACAAGAATCATTCTAACCTGACATCATCAGGCTTATGTTTTCCCGAAGAGATTTTCTCCTACTAACAAATTGTAAGTAGTATATTTGATGTGCGTGAATTTGTGTCGGGGTTCTTCCATTAAATGCTCATTTATACATCACCATCATCCTCGATCAATGTTAACATTCATTCAGTAAACAAGTTCCCACTTCTTTCATGCGAGCAAACATTGCTATCTCACTTTAAATACAAACAATCAACTAACACACTGTTTTCTGACTGGATATTTACCTCTTATCGGTGATGGGTGATAGACTCAATATGCAGAAAAATGCAAACGATAGCTGATCGATAAATTAAAGTCATTATCTGCGTTGTGAGTGAGAACTTAGTCATTATGATAGAGTGAGGATGCACATGGAACGTGGCAATTATGTGAATCGACCTAGTGAGTGTTTGATAGAATGGGGTAGAGTGTAATAGTGGAACTGACGTACGCTACCGCAAATAGGTGATGTGGATCCCTCAGTGGACGAAGGGATAAATAATTGTGATGTATTCATTTTAACGTCTCAGCACTGAAATCGGAATGAATATAAGAATTATGGAGACAATTCGTATGTAGTGCGTGAGAGGATGAGAAGCTAAGTAATAGGTAGAATAATGAAAGAGCCACTACTGACTAGGTTGGCACCGTGCCTACTGTGAATGCTGTTGACTGAATCGGATTACGGCTCACTCTATGATGATGTGGGAGGGCTCACTCAGCTCCAACAACTCCCTATTAGCCGCTGAACACGATACACACTAAAATACTACGACGCCGTTGGCACTGTCCACACATACTAACTATACTTCACACCACTTATTCATATAACAAAACCATTCAAATCATGCAATTGTACACAACCACAATCACAGTACAAATCAGGACCTAAGATCATCAATGCATGTTTCAAGACAAAGAAACAGAGGATTATAATGACTGCCGTCCAGTGTTACGCGCCAACCAACAATAATCTCAGGGTAAAAAAATGTAAAAACAATTCACCCCATCTATCTAGCTTTCAAATATCATTCAAATGATATGAATTCCTCATTAAAATTTTATTATGTAAACAAAACTCCCCATCTAATAATTTAAATTCTTATTAAATTATTTCAATTTAACTCAATTTCAAATCAACACTTGATATTGAACTGTGTTACTTAAAATACACTGATCATCCGAGTATTTATTATATTATTGATCTGCAGTAGAAAAAAAAATGTGTG
Source organism: Schistosoma turkestanicum (assembly GCA_944470395.2). Taxonomy (NCBI): domain Eukaryota; kingdom Metazoa; phylum Platyhelminthes; class Trematoda; order Strigeidida; family Schistosomatidae; genus Schistosoma; species Schistosoma turkestanicum. The sequence goes on along the minus strand of OX103976.1, from coordinate 16,324,551 downwards.
TGGCATTATTCAGTTATTGACTATGTTCAATAATTTATAAAAGACTTAAAAGACTTTCAACAAACAAGTGGCATAAATATTGTTATTTTATTTAATTAATTAAAACTTGATTTCAACTCTCTTTTAATTCAAAAATTAAAAAATAAACGCTTTAAAAGAAAAACAATATTCATTTACTGACTTTTTTTCTACTATTGATTATAACTAGTTAGGATCGCTCTGGATTATTAACTTTGTTGGAGATACCTTGGAGGACGTTAACACCTTCACATATCTTGGCAGCATCATCGACGAGTAAGGTGGATCGGACGCAGATGTGAGGACGCGGATTGGCAAAGCAAGGGCTGCACTTCTACAGTTGAAAAATATCTAGAACTCCAAACAAGTATCAATCAACACCAAAATCAGAATTTTCAATACAAATGTCAAGACAGTTCTACTGTATGGAGCGGAAACATGGAGAACTACCAGAGCCATCATTCAGAAGATACAAGTGTTTATTAACAGCTGTCTACGCAAAATACTTCGTATTCGTTGGCCAGACACCATCAGCAACAACGAACTGTGGGAGAGAACAAGTCAGATTCCAATGGAGGAGGAAATCAGGAAGAAGCGGTGGAAGTGGATAGGACATACACTACGAAAAGCACCCAACTGCGTCACTAGACAAGCCCTCACATGGAACCCTCAAGGCAAAAGGAAAAGAGGAAGGCCAAGGAACACACTACGCCGAGAAATAGAGAAAGAAATGAGAGGAATGAACAAAAATTGGACAGAACTGGAGAGGGAAGCCCAGGACAGAGTTGGTTGGAGAAAACTGATGGGCGGCCTATGCTCCATTGGGGGTAACAGGCGTAAGTAAGTAAGTAAGTCATGTAAAAAGTAATCAGTGTGTTTGTTATATTAGTTTGAGTCTTATCAATATCGATCAAATTTGTTAGGGAAGTTAGATCCCCAGAACTCACTTGACCAAAAAAAGCCTTCATTTTGGATTTTACTTGTGGGCTGGTCAGTTGACCTTGAGATCATGTTTCCCACCAGGAAAGTCCTGGGTTGTGATTAGTTGATGTGTTATTTTAGTGCGCTTTTTTTGTGACTCACTTAGGGACGTTTATATGATGTATAAATAAACACGATTTGTGTGCTTTGAGATCATTGTGTTTGCTGGGTGTTTGTAGAATACACTTTCTACGCTATATCAAGACTTTTTCGTCAGTTAGTTTGGGTCAACGGATCAGAGTAGCCTACTGTGTCACTGGTTCATTGTCTCGTTCTCGTTTATCGACTAAGGTGAACTCGTAATAGTTTCAAGAATATCAAGTGACGAGCATAACAAAACTGCAAGGTGACCATCGGTCTGAAACACTAGAATTTGGATTCGCTATGTTTATATTTTTAATCGATGAAAATTAGTAGTCGGCAGGAATATACAAAGCTAGGTCTCGTGATTGTTATGATGGATTAAACTGTAATACCGTGCATGGAAAACAGCTCACAAACTCGTTCTAATTGAAGACCAGTGTCAGGCAAGATTGCTTACTTTTATCATTCCTGTTACTCCTGGTGATCGAAAGGATTATGATGACGTCAGTGTCTCATGGAATATATTGGACAGCTCGAATACATTTGTGTGATCTGGACTTTGCACACAATCTGGCTCTTTTATCGCGCAAGCAACAACAAATACAAGGGAAGATAACCAGTGTGGCAGCAGCCTCAGTAGAATCAGATCTCAAGAATCCTCAAGGCCAGTAGAAAAGATGAATTTTGGAGAACACATTACGCCAAGAGATGGAGATAGACATGAGAAGAATGGACAGCGATTGTGTAAAACTGGAAAAGAAGGTTTAGGATTTGGTAGGTTGGAGAGTGATTGTCAGCAGTCTATGCTCCATTATGGATTACAGGCGTTAACATTTACAATACAGATTTGTTGATGCGTGGAATTTGTCTGAAAGACACGTCTATTGTCTTGATGAGACCAATGTTGTCAGTGTTGATAGATAAATTTTGATCAACACTAAGAACAAGCAAGAAATCAAACTGGTCAGCATTTAGTACTCAATTATTGGTAAATATTTCACCTTTACAGTGAGTCAGTAGCAACTCAAAGAGCTTAGTGGTAATGTCATACATGGTTATGGGTGTTTGTTTCCTGACAGCTGCAAATTCACCTTTATGGTGGGTGCTTATGTGAATAAAATCTAGATTTATAGTTTCTTGTTGACTTCCTCCAATAACGAAATAGATTATTGTTTAAGACTTAAGATATAAACATGGGAAATGGCAGCGAATAGTGAAGTTTAACCCTTCTCACTTTCATTTTTCTCATAGCTTTTACTGTATTCAATAACACTACTTGTGAGTAGTACAAATATCATTAACAAAATAATCGACCCAGACTTTACTAATGAATCAACTGATTTAAAAATTGAATATCTGGAAGTCTCACATCGAATGCAACAGTTTTAGACTATTTTTATCTCGGAATTCAAATCGTTCCTAATACGGTGTTATGAGCATATGAAGTCGATAATTTTTTTCTATATTGTACAACGAATTCAGCTGATGAAAGTGAAATTCATAGTGAAAGCTTAAAATACCATTAAACAATTGCGCTTCAATAAAAATTTTAACGACTATTGAATTTAAATGGAAACTGCGAAATCGTGCATGGAGGACAGCTAACAGACTCTTTTGAGGTGAAGACCTGTGTCAGGCAAGGTTGCTTACTCTCACCCTTTCTCTTTCTCCTCGTGATCGACTGGATTATGAAGACGTAGACATCTGAAGGGAAACACGGTATTCAGTGGACAGCTAGGACGCAGCTGAACGATCTGGACTTTGCAGATGACCTGGCTCTTCTATCACACACGCAACAACAAATGCTAGAAAAGTCGACCAGTTTGGCAGCAGCCTTCGTAGCAGGACGTCTCAACATACATAAGAGGGAAAAGTAAGATTGTACGATACAACACAACATGCTCAAACCAAATCACTCTTGATGGAGATGCCTTGGAGGACGTTAAAACCTTTTACATATCTGGGCAGAATCATCGACAATCAAGGTGGATCCACTGCAGATGTGAGGGCGTGGATTGGCAAAGCAAGGTCTGCATTACTACAGTTGAAAAATATCTGGAACTCCAAACAACTTTCAACCAAAACCAAAATCAGCATTTTCAATACAAATGTCAAGGCAGTTCTACTGTATGGAGTCACGATCAGCAACACCGTACTGTGGGAGAAAACAAACCAGATTCCAGTGGAGGAAGAAATCAGGAAGAGGCGGTGAAAGTGGATAGGACACACATTGCGGAAACCACCTAACTGCGTCACGAGACAAGCCCTCACATGGAACCCTCAAAGCAAAAGGAAAAGAGGAAGGCTAAGTAACACATTACGCCGAGAAATAGAGAAAGATATGAGAGGAATGAACAAACATTGGACAGAACTGGTGAGGGAAGCCCAGGACAGAGTTGGTTGGATGTAGAAAACTGGTGGGCGGCCTATGCTCCATCGGGGGGTAACAGGCGTAAGTAAGTAAGTAAGTAAGTAATATACGTTTTTAAAACTGGGACAATAGCCATTATGTAAACCATAGTAATTGTACAGCTTTGTTGCACCTCACCATTTATTCATCATACTAACTTTAATAATTAGTTGTTTAAATTATTCAACAATAGTATCGACCCATGTTTTGTTTTTGTAACAATTTGATAACACTATCGACTATTGTATATTTGAGTGTGTGAGTGCATGCTTACTCGTTCGTTACATGTCTAGCCTATAATTGCCTGACCATAAATACTTAGTCACGCGTCAGTGCATGAGAGTTGGCACACTTGCCTTCTCCAAATTGGCATCGCTTAGCTTGTACGCTTTTTATTCTCATGTGTGTATGCTTAACTGAATGTATGAAATAAATTCATTCGCTTCTTATTGACGCCGTCACACAAACGACGGTCAATGAAAAGGAAGTTTTATTTCATTCCAAACTCGATCATTCATCCAAACTGGAATGAAATCACGGACCACTGACTGCTGACTGATGAGCTCTACTTTAAATTTAAAACAGCCACCAAATCTTAACAAAACACCATCGTCATTAAAGTATTATACATATACATTAAGAATAAAAAAAGATAGAAAAAAACCAATTTACATTTATTTTATAGTTTTCTTATTCTGTTAAACCAAAAAATAAACATTCTTTTCAGGTTTTGTATATTACATAAAATGTTATGATTCACAAACAATACAATTATAAACTCAAAGTATGAGATCGAATAAAAGTACATTGTAAATGAGAAAGCATTTATTTTTCTTTATATACCTATGATTAGTTATAAACTACAATTTTATTTTATTTTATTTTATTGTTTTGTAAATTCTTTGTTCAAACTAGATTCTAGAGTGAATTCCTTTGTGTTTTTTTTAGTCTTGTTTCTCAATTGACTGACAGTAAAGATTCCCTCCGGGTGGTAGGTTGTTTCTTTTTCAAATCAATTGTTTCATAATTGACCTTTTGGAATTCAATAAATGAGAAACAGCAAAATACACTATACAGTAAGAGAGAATTTAAGAATTTGTAAAAATTCTCAGTCTAGTTTAATTGTTTCTTTTTTTAGAAGGGGACCTTTTTTAATACAAAGATGAGTAACTTGTTTACTGGTAACTAAATCATAATTCATTGATCATTTGAAATTTGAAAAAAAAAACATATAGCGACATTATAAGCTTAAGATTTCTCAATGCTATCTTAAAAAGATCCATTCGGAAAATGATATGCTTGAATGCTATTACGATATCACCTTAGTCAGTATACAAGACGGAGCAATGGCTGGTTCAGTGGCAAGATAGTCTATTCTAATCCGATTGTCTCATGCCCTGCTAACTAGATCAAGAAGTCTTGATAAGCCGTAGGAAATATGTTCTACAAGCAGCAAAAAAATACGAGGTTGCTAAGCACTCAACTCAAGCTTATTTACACAATGATAAGAACGCCCTTGGTGAGAGTCACAAAAATAGTGTAATAAAATAATCCATCAACCAATGACAGTCAAAGATTTTCCGAGTGGGAAATGTAAGCTGAAGCTCAACTAAGCACATTATGCCCGAAAACATAAAAAAAATCAAAATTTTAGCAATAAATTACAAAAATCAGCACCTTTTCAAGTGAGTTCTGGGGATTTAACTTCCCCAACAGTAAATGCACTGTAAAAGTATACTAACTTATTTCTTGGTGAATATCTAACCAAGATTTAAATGTTATACATTATCCGCCCTTCTAACAAATAAACAAATTGACATTGTTTAAAACCAGTGAAATTCTTATTATCTTATCAGTATGTATTAGTTACAATGTATTACAGAGTCGAATACTGTTGCCAATCTGTGAATTAACTAACATTTGTAATTTTATTTCAATTTAAACGTATTTCATAATCAAAAACTGAGAGTTGATCTAAAATAAAAATTATACACTTGTTCTTTTCTCTGTATGATATATTTTGCATACCTTTCACGTTTCATGATCACTCTCTAAATATACTCGTTAGATTTTGTACAAACGACTCAATTATATAATAAATATTTAAGAAAACGAAAAGGATTTTTACTGATATAAAAAAACTGACCTAAGTTAAACATTCATTTTAAAACCAGAAATACTGAATAGCTGTCTGATTCTTACGAAAGATTTATTATGAGGTCTGATCAAACACCTTTTGTTTCATGTACCAACGCTTAAATTCTGAACCACTGAACCAGGATCAAATGATATATGTACGTATATACATATATATAATTACAATAAGTTTACAATATTTCATGAATATGTTTGATTGGATAAGGACATTTTATGCTTTTGCGCATGAGCTGATCATTCGACCTTGAGATTACATTTCCCTCTCGCGAAATCCTTGACTATCATTGGTTAATGTGTTGTTTTAGTAGTCCATTTGTAAGGCTCTCCCAAGGACGTTTCCATCATGTATAAATAGTGTGCTTGTCGAACCCCATATTTTTTAATGCTTGTAGAATATACTTTCTACGTCTTGTAAAGACTTCTACCTCTACTTAAAAGGGGCTTGGGATGCTTAGATTAGAATAGCTTATCGTGTCACCGGATCATCCATCTTCGCTCTCGTTTACCGACTAAAATGAACTGCTGATAGCATTCAAGCATATCAATCGACGAGCGCAACATTAAACTACTTTTCTCATAAAATATTCCAATAAAGTTAGTTACATCTAGGTTCAAAAATGTCATCGAACAACTTGTAACTTACAATAAGCTCTGGCAATGGAACTAAATTCAAATCAATAGTCTGTTTAGTTTGTTGACTCTCATCATTATTATCCCATGGTATTGTTATTGATTTAGATAACATGATTCGTGCTTCATTAGCTGATATTCTTTTCATATTGATTTGAGGAGCTGACTTTGGTCGTTGTCGTTGTTGTTGTCGTCGTAATTCGGGCTGCAGCATTTGCGCGATATTTTCATCGGATTTATTAACATGATTATCCTCTAATAAAGTTGATAATTCTTCTAAATGTTTTTCATCCGAATGAAAATCATCAATGATCAATGCATTTAGATTTGTATTGTTTGTATAAGTTTGTGACAGGTTTTCATGTTTTAAATCAAGATCAATAAAAGTGTTGTTTAAAGATGGCGCAAAAGTTCCATTGTTCAATTGATTTCGTTTTAAATTATGAATTTGTTTTAATAGATAACATTTAAATTGATCAATATCATGAGGTGATTGATAGAGATATTTTATGGTTGATCGCCTGGGCCTATTCGTTATGTGCTTGTTGGTGTCATCAATTTTCTTTCCTTGTAGTATTACGGTATGATATTTTAGCGTGGCATTGTTTTGTTTCATTGAATGATTGAATAAATTGTTGTTCGACGATAATTGTACTTTGTTCAATTGTTCAATTTCTTTTTGTTTTAATGTTTTTGTTATTTCAAAAGCTGATTTAGGACGTTTTATAACACTATTTTTAAATGAATTAGACAGAAATTAAATGAACACATAATCAGATACATTTAGATATACATATCATGACATAAAATGTATGACATCGTACTATCCAAGAAAGAATGAATAATGTCATATCATTCTGTTTTCACCCGAAAGTTGTAATATATACATTTTAGTCAGATAAGAAAAATCTTACTTTAGTTTTGGGTATGATTATGTCAGATTATGTGTGACAAGTTTCAAGTCAAACATATTATTCAAATTTCCGTGGAGAAGTTCAAACCTAAAATACCCTACAAAATCAGATTTCTAACATTCTTATATAAATATATTTAAATTAAAACGAACAGTTTTCTAGATCGACTCAAGTTACATGACACAATGGTTAATTTCTTAATAAACTTTCTTTTCATAGACATGATTCCTTCGAATTTCGTACTCTAAATTTATATAAAACTGTCATTTTAGAGATGTGAAGAATGTTAAGTTCCATTGAAATCACGAATCGATCAATGCTAGGCCACCATTGGAAACCTGAAAGCACTGAAAAGACGTTTTGTCGCAGATTGGGGATCATCAGTAGTGCGCAGACACGACCTCGCATCGAGGAATCGAGTTCAAGAGTTTCAGTCTCATACGCGAACACCTAACATGTAGACCACTGAGCCGGCATCTGACAGTGTTGCTGTTTAACTTCTATCAATCTACAATGTTATGCAACCATCTATCATTATCCTCAGTGGGGTAACAACTGCTTCACACCCGATGACAGTTTAACACTGAACAATTCATGATTGCAATGAAATATGTTGTGAACGTTGTGTCCCCAAAACTCACTTGAGAAGGGTCATAATTTTGGATTTTTTTTGTTTTCGTGCATAAGTCGTCTAGTTGACCTTGAGCTTACATTCTCCACTTGGAAGATCCTTGACTGTCATTAGGTGATGTATTATTTTAGTAGGCTATTTTGTGGACATTTCTATCATGTATAAATAAACTCGATTTGTGTGCTTATCGACATCGTATTTTCTTGGTGATTGTAGAATACATTCTCTTTGCCTTATCAAGACTTCTTACTATAGTTAGCCGGGCAGGGTACAAACGGATTAGAATAGCCTATTATGTTTTATTATGATTTACTGATTTGTCCGCTTTATCGACTAAGGTGAACTCGTAATAGCATTCAAGCATATCAAACGTCTATAACTAGTGTCGTGTCTTAATGCATGATAAGTATACATGATTGTTGATATTTTCAAGAAGCGATTCTGAATGTTCTTCATTGAAATGATTACATCACATGCTAGGCTACAAAAACTACTTTACATTCTGGGGCAGAGTTTTGGAGGTTTGCGTTTTTACACATTTGAAATCATCAATCAATCATTGTTAGACCACCATTAGAAACCTAGAAGCACTAGACGGCCGTTTCGTCCTGGTATGGGACTCATCAGTGGCAGTACGCATCCACGACTCCTGCAACTCGCAGGATTCGAACCCGGGACCTTCGGTATTGTGAGCAAACTCCTTAAAATTCATCTCGATCAATTCACTAAGAAATCAATCATTTAAGTCAATAAAATGTTTAGACAAGACAAAAATGTATCAATCAAGAAATCATGGATTCGCACAACCATTAACGAAAAATCAAAATCAAAAATTCAAAATCTCATCAAACCTATGCTTCACTATATACGTTCCCGGTATTGGCGGTGAGATTAAAAATTCAAACTCCAATGATTTTTGTTTATTATTATTATGTTGTCGTAACAAACGATCATCAATGTGTGAATTTGTTTGAATCGATGAAGATGATGGCGATGGCGATGAGTGTCTACTTTGTATTCGACTTGATTTTGAATGAGCACTTAAAGATCGATAAGCTGAAATATAATAAAAAATATTTATAAAAAATTGAAATATTGCAAAACAGGTAAAATAATTTTTTGAGATAGTGGAGAAGATTTGTAGCTCAGATGGATGATTGTAGTGGTGGTGTTTGGTTCTCTGAGCTGGATGTTTTGGTTGTAAAGTTTTCATTGTTCTTCTACTGAACAACATCAAAGCACAAAGTTCAGATAGAAGAAGTGAAGCATTCGAATTTCCCCACGTTTGACCTGCAGCCTGTTCTGCTAACCTCGATCTTGATTGGTTGCTTTTGACCATAAACCTTCCGTTGTTTACACCTTTGTTTTGATTGTATCCCCCTTTTGATCTGTTTCTTGATCCTATGTCACCTATGACTTTTCTGATTGGTTGATAAATCGAGTCAGTGTCGATGTGTCTGTTGATTGCTGATTGACCTGAGTGCCGAGCTTCTAAAATTTCTCCAGTGAACTTTGTCCTCCCTCTATCCAGTATTTCCACATTGTTCGAATCGAATGTGTGTCCATCAGTCAATCAGTCAGTTGCAACGTAGAACTTCGTACGTATGTACATAAGCTCATGTTGCCATACCACATAATTAGCACAGAGACGCAAAAGTCAAATCGAATCCCATAGTGATAAAGACAGTAGAGGTATTAATATAAATAAAGAAGACTAGGGTTTAAGATATTATTCAAGAAGTATATAATTCAGTGAGATAAGGTTAGAAAGACAAAGGTAGAGGTGCTGAAGAATCCAGAAGATTAGGATTTGAGAGAGCTCAAAGAGTGGATGCACCTGCGCCATTGCAAACGATTTTGAGCCATGTCGTTCAAGGTCTCTAACGATTGATGACTTTCGTCTCGCAGACCCCAACCAGGTAGTCTACATCTACCAACATGACTCAGTCCACTTGTCAGTGACTTCATGAATTTCTGCCATGTTTTGGTCTGGCCGCTCCTAACTTTCTTCCAAGTTACTCCTACACCACAAAACATAGCTCGTCGAGGCAGTCGGTGGTTAGCCATACGTAACACATGTCCCAACCACCTCAACTGATGAAGTTTCACCACTTCATGTATTGATCTGCCATCCTTACCTAGTACTCGTTTCCTAACAACAGCATTGCTTACTCGGCTGTCCCACGATATACGAGCAATGTTTCTTAAACATCTATGATCGAATACTAGTAACCTACGAACATCTTCTACTCTTAACGGCCATGTTTCACAGCCATATAAGAGAACGGAACGAACTGCTGCGCAGTACACCCGCCCTTTGGTTAGCGAACGGATATCACGCCTACGCCATAAGTGACGCAGGTTGGCAAAAGCCAATCGAGCTTTCTGTATCCGAGCTGAGATTTCGTCAGTCACCAGACCGTCAGCACTGATGAGACTCCCCAGATAAGTGAGGTGATCAACACGCTCGACTACTTCACTCCCTATCACTAGTTCAGGTGCCGAAGCAACCCAGTCTTGAAGCAACATTTTGCATTTCGAGGGGGAAAACCGCATCCCGAACATGCTCGCATTGTTGCTTATGGTAGTCAGAAGACTCTGCATTTTTGTCAGCGTCTTCACCGAATAGAACTATGTCATCGGCATATTCTAGATCAGTAAGCGACTTTCCTGGTAGAAGGTCAACCCCTGAAAAATCTGACGAGCTTAATGTTAACTCCAAGAGGATGTCTACGACAAAGTTAAACAAGAATGGAGAGAGTGGACAGCCCTGACGGACACCACTTGATGTAGAGAATTCAGATGACAGTTCGCCATATGCTCTCACCCGACCAGTGGTGTTCGAGTAGAGTGCTTGTATAAGGTTAATGTACTTCTTTGGTACACCTTTCAATGACAGACACTGCCACAGAACCTCACGATCCACTGAGTCGAATGCTGCCTTAAGGTCCAGGAACACGACTATTGTCGGACGTCTAAATGCGTGTCTGTGTTCCAGGACCTGTCGTAGTGTGAAGATGTGGTCTATACAGCCACGTCCAGGTCGAAAACCAGACTGGTTTTCTCTAGTCTGCTCTTCACGAGCTCTAGTTAGACGCCTAAGTATGATCGAGGCTAACAATTTAGAAACTATATTAGTTAAACTGATTCCTCTGTGATTGTCACAAGAGGACTTCTGTCCTTTCTTGTAGATTGGGACAATTAGCGACTGAGACCAGTCAGATGGGATTACGTCCAGTTCCCAGATTCTACCTAGGATCTCGGTCAGTCTAACCGTTAAAACTGGACCACCATCCTTAAACATCTCAGGGGTAAGCCTATCGGGACCTGCTGCTCTACTTCGCTTTAGATTTCCTATAGCTTTCTCAACTTCATGTAAACTGGGAGGACTTAAATCGATTTGCCATTCAGGATGACTGGAGATCGTGGGCAACCGAAGTGTGGCTGAAGGCCAGTTGAACTGATCCCTAAAGTGTTCTGCCCATCGGTCCAGCCTCCTAGATTGAGAATGGATAATAAGACCATCCTTTTCCGAGATAGTCTCACTCACATTCGGGTTCCTAATACCGGTTTCTTTAATAAGGCGGAAAAGTTGTCTAGTGTTGCCAATTGCCGCTGCCTTTTCCATCGCTTTTGCTTTCGCCACCCACCACTGTTCACGGTCGTTACGTAGGCTTTTTATAAGTCTGCGCCTAAGCTGACTACGCTCTTCATCATGTTCAGAGTCAGGTGGGATGCGTTTTCGAGCATCCATCAGTTCGGTGGATGCGACTGAAATCCACGGCTTTATCCTAGCCTTGTGGTTTACCTTGCTAGCAGATACCATTGCTGTTTCCACAGCCTTCTTGATATGATTCCAACCCGCTTCAGGATGGGAATCACTCTCATGGCCGCCTAACTGTTTTTCTAGTTCCTCCTGAAATATTTTCTTAGCTTGATTATCATCAAGTAAAACCCTGAGAGGCTTTCTTACGGTGTCTTTCCTACGTCCAGCAAGCCTCAAACAAATACGTGCTCGCACTAGGGCATGATCTGAATCTAAACATGTGCCCCAGAACGAGCGACAGTCCTCTATCGAACCCCTCCATCGGTGGCTGATGGCGATATGATCTAGTTGTGTCCAACGTTGAGACGACTTCGGGGGTCGCCAGGTCAAAAGGTGTTTTTCCTTATTCTTAAAATTAGTGTTTGCTAGAAATAGTTGGTTATCTGAGCACAGTTGCAACAGACGGTCGCCATTGTCTGTTCTCTGAGCCGCGAGACCGTAACATCCACCTAGGTGTCTTTCATTTTCACTTAGTCTACCTACTTGTGCATTGAAGTCACCAGCCATTATAATTATATCAGAGCGCTTAACTTTTTGGAGGAGGTCCGAAAGCTTTCTGTAAAATTCATCTTTTACATCATCTGGGCTGCAGTCAGTGGGGGCGTAGGCTGATATGACGAAGAGGCAACGACGAGTGTCCCTATCTTTCCGAGTCCTTACTGTCCCGTTGAGTCGGACGGCGCACAAGCGACTATCTACAGGGATCCAGTCAAGGAGAGATTGTTCTGCCCTACGACTCAATGCTATACCTACACCGGCGAGGCCCCTAGAAGCAGCATCAGGGCTACCGGATACACGAAGGGTAAATCGAGCTGCTTCTTTATCTTGACATGGTGAGGTCAAATGAGTGATGCTACTCGGATCCTGTAAGCGCGTTTCCGAGACGCAGCACACATCGATGGAACGAGATTCTAAAGTCCTAGCCAATGATGCCTGTTGCCCTATTTGACACAATGTAAGTACATTGAATGCTCCAACATGTAGTTTGGAACGGGGTTTAAGGAGACCAGGAATGACGTTTCGCAAACTCGCATCGTTTGCATTAGCTGTGCACTGTAATAAATGAATGTGAGAAGAGTTAGTTGTGGAGATAAGAGAGGTATTAGGGAATGTAGGAAGGATTTGATTTTGAACAATTTTGTCTCGTGTGCTGTTGCGGGTATGAGGGCGGTTATCACTTCCCGGCTGCCCACACCGTGGAAGGTTGTTTCTTGACGAACCTGAAAAGGAAGATGGATTAGTGTTGGTGCGTGACCGCAGAGTCCAAGGGACAACTGCTTCAGGCCGGTCACACACGGCCTTTTTATGAAACGTTGTTTGAGGATTAGCTCCGTTCTTAACGGCCCTTAGTGGGCACCCTTACCCAAGGAGACGGAAATCCGTGAGGTAGGGGAGGTGTGACATTTTTAGGGTCGACCTTTTCTAACCCTTCCTTCCTGGTGAGAAGGCAGCATCGCTGCAGATGCTGGTTGTCCGAGGGAAACACCTTACTGCTGTCACACCCCTCTGCATTCAGCAGTACGACTTCGCCCTCAGACCTTGGGTAGCTGCTTTTAGTCTCATCGTTCTCCAATCGACCTGCCTGGCATGGTAGGACCTGCAGGAACATGCGTTTTAGCCAGTATAGCTCGGTTGGATCATCACGATAGGCAAGCCCGACCACCACGTCAAGGTAGCAGCTTCGGTCGGGATGTGTGTCCATAATTGTCGGTGTATATTGATCACTAGTAAAATCGACGCCAAAAATGTGGGTTCACTATGTAGACGACACATTCGTCATCATCAAAAGGAATGAGCTGGAGAACATCTACAATCAGATCAACAACGTCTTCGACGACATGAAATTCACGATGGAAAAGGAATCAAACAACACTCTATCATTTCCTGATGTACTATTCACCAGAAATAACACAGAAAAAGTGGAAACTCAAGTATTTCGGAAGCCAGCCCACACAGACATAATTCTCAACTACGATAGCAACAACCCAAGAACCCACAAAATCAACTGCATACAAACTTTGTTCAAGAGAACGAAGACACACTGTAGCACATACGAAGCATTAAAAAACGAGGAAAAACACCTTGTGACTATCTTTCAAAAGAACGGCTATCCATGCAACTTCATCGAAAAACAAAACCACAAAATAATTTTTATTCATAATGTGAATCTTGATTATTTCTAACTAATGACATTAGGATTTCATTACAATGATTATTAAGATCAAGTTATAACCAGTAAACGAAAACTCAGTCAATCAGTCTGTCAGCTACAATGTGGTACTTTGTACGTACGTATATCAGTTGATGTTACCACATTGAAAAATTAGCACAAAGACGCAATTATCGATTCAAATTCCTATAGTAGTAGATGTAATAGAAGTATTAACGGTTATCGTAACTAAATGAATAAGATGAATATTGTTAATTACTCGAGTACATTGAAGTAGATAAAATTCGAGAGATAATTTACACGTATTTATTTGCAGACATTATATTATATATTTTAATAAACATTGTTCATTCACTTAAGATTATTACTTAATGTCTAATTAATATGATGGTAATCCCTTGTAATTTGTTTTATTGTTATACTAAATTTTATCCAAGAAACTAGTTTCTGGCATTTAGAATGACTCCAAATGTCACACTCAGCATAGTATCTGTTATACTTACTTACTTACACCTGTTACCCCTCATGAAGCATAGGCTGCCGGCTAGCGTTCTCCAACTATCTCCATTGTGTCTGTTTCCGGTTCTCGTCACAATCTACACTTTGGTCCACATCTTTTCCAATGGTGTTGAGGATTCGAAGTTATAACTCACCTCGTGACACAGTTGGGGGATTTCTGCAATGTGTATCCTATTCATAGCCAATGCATTTTCCTAATTTCTTCCTCAGCTACAATCTGGTTTGTTCTTTTCGACAGTAGATTGCTGCTGATCGTGTCTGGTCAATGAATACACAATATCATGTGTAGACAGCTGTCTAAAAAATACCTGTTTTCTTCGATGATGGCTTGCGTAGTTCTTTAATTTTCCTTTCAACACAGTCTAACTGTCTTGACGTTCGTATTGAAAATTGTAACTTTGGTGATAGTTGGCAGTTGTTTTCAGTTTAAGATTTTCTTTAATCCTAGAAATGCTATCCTTATTTTGCTAATCCGTGTTTCCCCATCTGTACCATATTCTCTTTGTTTACCAGTGATGCTGCCCAGGTATGTAAAATTATCCACATATCCCAATAATTCTTTTTCAAGTATGATTTCCTTGATGCATGTTATTTTGCATAAATACTTCGGATTCGTTGGCCAGACACAATCAGCAACAACGTAATGTGGAAGAGAACAAACCAGATTCTAGTGGAGGAGGAAATCAGGAAGAAGCGGTGAAAGTGGATAGGACACACACTACAAAAAGCACCTAACTGTGTCACAAGACAAGCCCTCACATGGGATCCTCAAGGTAAAAGGAAAAGAGGAAGGCCAAGGAACACATTACGCCGAAAAATAGAGAAAGATATGAGAGGAATGAACAAAAATTGGACAGAACTGGAGAAGGAAACCCAGGACAGAGTTGATTGGAGAAAACTGGTGGGCGGCCTATGCTCCATTGGGAGTAACAGGCGTAAGTAAGTAAGTAAGTAGGTATGTTATTTTGCATCGGGTAATCATGCTTTTTCCCTTTGTAAGTGTTCAAATCTACTGCTGCAGAGAGTGCTGGTACAGTCGACATCTTCCGCACTTATTAATGTGTATGGGATAGACGGGCTAGATCATCTGCGAAGTCCAATTGTCGACAACCTTCTCAAGTACGTCGTGATATCAAAGAAGTTTCCATGATATGCTCCTGATTAAGCTGTCAAGGAAGTTGAATTCTACTAACTTGATTGTTTCACAGCTATTCATAATGTCACGATTTTGTCAGTACACAATCGACCCTTATCGAATCCACGTGTGTATTATATCAGATTTAGAGATTTCCAACTATCAAATAAAATATTCTTGGTTTCATTCATACAAGCAAATTGATTCTGTTTGTAAGCGTCACTCACAAAATCCTGAGATTAGATTTAATGGTTAGAATGCACTCACTGAAAAATCATATTTGCAATCCTAAACCGATTGTAAATATCTGTAGAGTTCAAACCAGATTCAACCACCTCTACGGTTAGAAATGTTCCTGAGGAGATATTAGAGATATTGCTAATAGAGTTCTCACTCGTCAACATTAAAATAATCTTATTAGTCAGCGTGAATTTAAAGTAACGACGATCGTCATAAGTATTTTACACATACAATATTACTAGAAGATATTTTCTTCAGGATTGTACACATAACCTGGACTCCTCAAATTTAAATCAATTAATAATGTAGGGATTACTAATAAGTACATTTATTAAATCAAAAATACTATAACGTACATTTCAATTCAATAGCCTTATTTCAGTGTTTGGCTTAAGTTAGACTACTTTGGTTTAAATGTTCAAATTACTTGGGTTTTGCTTAAAAAAAACGGACAGTTCAGATATTTATCTCTCTATTTCATCATTATTCATCTCATAAAATAAAAATTATAATTTCTAAATATTCCATTTTCTAATCACCAGTAAAAAATAGTTGGGAGGTGAAGTATACTTTAGTAAAATAACGCATTATAAGTAATTTAATTAAGTATTAAAAATAAATTTCCAGAATACCTAATAATTCAAATGATAGAACATACTTTTACATAACAATAAGCTCAATCTGAACTAAAGTTAGAAATAATAATCATCTGATTTTAACTGATCGATTCGAAAATAATAAGCTTATTTACAAGCTTTGAAAGTTATGAGTTCAACTCATTTTGGGTTCGTTGATTAGGATGCAACGATCAATCAATCAATCAACTGCAACACAGAACTTCGTACGTACGTACATCAGTTCACGTAGCCATACCACGTTAGCACACAGATAAAATTCTCACTTAAATTCCATAGTAGTAGAGGTAGTAGAAGTATTATCAGTAATCGGAAATTTTACGGTTCGAAGATATTATCCAAGAAGTAGAATCTACTGAAATAAACTTCAAAAGAAAAAGATAAAGGTGATGAGGAATTCAGAAGGATAAGATTTGAGAGAACACAAAGAATGAATGCACCTGCGCCAGTGCAAACAGTTTTGAGCCATGTCATTCAGGGTCTCTAACCATCGATTATTATCATGTCGCGAACCCCAACCAGGTAGTCGACATCTATCAACATAACTAAGTCCACTTGTCAGTGACTTCATGGATTTGTGCCATGTTTTGGTCTGATTGCCCCTAGCCTTCGTCCAACCTACTCCTACACTACAAAACAAAGCTCGACGATGCATTCGGTGGATAGGCATACGCAGCATGTGTCCCAACCACTTCAACTGACGAAGTTTCAATACTTCATCTATTAAACTGCCATCCTCACCTAGCACCCGTTTCATAGCAACTGCATTGCTTACTCGGTTGTCCCAGGATATACGAGTAATGCTTTGGGGACAGCTATGATTGAAAACAAGTAACCTAAGAGTGTCTTCTTCTCTCACTGGCCATGTTTCACAACCATATAGTAGGACGGAGCAAACTACTGTACAGGAGACTCATCCTTTGGTGGGCCAAACGGATATCTCACCTACTCCATAAGTGACACAAGTTGGCAAAAGCCAATCGAACCTTGTATATCCAACAAAATACTCTGAGACTAGAGCAAAACAACTTTCCTTGGCCTCCTTAGATTTTTAATTTTTATTCATGGTATACACTGTTGTCATTTATTTCGTAGTGATTGTATTTCAACAATAAGAGTTGAGTCACTTTATTATTCATCATAGATAGATTCAAAAAATTAAATGTACAACAAATGAATTTTTACAGACCACAAGAAATAAAACTTATTCACAAACCTGATTTACG
Source organism: Schistosoma turkestanicum (assembly GCA_944470395.2). Classification (NCBI taxonomy): domain Eukaryota; kingdom Metazoa; phylum Platyhelminthes; class Trematoda; order Strigeidida; family Schistosomatidae; genus Schistosoma; species Schistosoma turkestanicum. The sequence continues at coordinate 16,306,975 of OX103976.1, read as the reverse complement.
CCTTAGCCCTGTCGCAGTTGATTGTCTCCGAAAAAATCTTGGATCTGCTGAACCAACTAAACGTGATCTTAAATATCTTGATTCAGCATAACTAAGCTTAGAATTTACTGTATTGATGATATTTGGTTGTGTTGATTTTGTCTTAACAGATTTTAACCAAAATTCTTCTGCTCTATCCGAAATTGATTCATGATATTCCCATTTGATAGGATCAAAATTTAAAGCTAATACATTATGTTGTGTATTTACAATTAATCTGTTGCATTTTAAGGAGAAAACAAAAGGGTAAATAATTTTCCCAGCAATTTCATTGTGTACCTGATATGCTTGTAAATTGATATGCTTGAATGCTATTACGAGTTCACCTAAGTTGGTGAACGACAGCGAACACAAATGATCCAGTGACTCCGTAGGCTACTCTAATCCGAGATTCCCAAGGCCCCGTAAAGTAGAGGAAGAAGTCTTCACAAGACGTAGAAAGTGCATTCAGAAAATAAGAAGTTCACAAGCACACAAATCGACTTTATTTGTACATGATGGAAAAGTCCTTGAGAGAGCCTCAGAAATAGCATACTAAAATAAAACATCAACCAATGACAGTCAGGGATTTTCTGAGTGGGAAATGTAATCTCAAGGTCAATTGATCAGCCCATGCTCAAAAGCATAAAATGCAAAATTAGGACCTTTATCAAGTGAGTTCTTGGGATCTAACGACCCCAACAGTATCTTAATTGAATAACCAAAACTTCAGTACAAATTGTTTTGTGTAATCTATGGAAATTTGAAATGGTCAAACAACCTTTATAACTAAAAACTATTTTTGAATGAATATATAGCTAAGAAAACACTTTAATGAAGTCTCTTTATAAGTCTCTTTATAAGGCACACAGAATTAAATAGCCAATTATAATGCCGAGTTAAGAAATCATTAAAAATATTCAACACTATCATTCGTATGTAAACGCTATAGCACTCTACACAACAACATTATGTAGTCACATAAGTAAACAAAGATTGTATATTACATATTACTTAAAAACGAATTCCATACAGTGTTAAACCAATTAAGAAGCGAAACATGGGCTTATTAGACATTATGGTGGTATTATCAAGACACAAAATTTTGTCATGCAAAACAAGGGCTATTTTTATGTCCAGGTTAATTGTGTTGACTTGAAAACAATATCTCAGTAAACAGATTTACTGTTCATCTTTAATGAGATTACTAAGGATAGACTGATTGTATATCACAATGTATTGTCGTTTGGATTTCAGTTTACGCACATGCTTATTTACTATTCATTGCTTACTCAATACTACTTTTAAGATTCAGTAATATGATGAATTTCATATAAAAGTTAAATAAACTTCTAGTGTCATCAAATGAACCACCAGAGTAAAAAAAAGGCAGTATAAACAAATGGACTAAACTCCGAAAGAACCTATGTTTTAGTTCATCTCAATAAAATGATGATAAAATATTTTGATTACATTTAATCCTAATAAATCAGATGTTTTTCAAAATATATAATTTAAAATCTAGATTATGAACGTTTGATGTTGTATTGAACAAAACCTATAAAATAATTCGTTGAAATCATGGATCAACCAACGTTAGATCACCATTAGAAACCTACAAGCATTGGATGGCCGTTTCGTCCGACTATGAGACTGATCAGAAAGAAGTGCACATCCGCGACCCCCGCTACAGGGAATCGATTCCAGGACCTACGGTCTCTCTCGTGATCTCTTAACTTCTAAACTGCTGAGCCAAACGTATTAATATCTAACTAAAATCACTCACCTCATCCACTGTCTCCATACCCAAACAGGATAGAACTCTACTGATCACGACTTCTCACCAGAACTCGGAAAAACTTCCTTACAGAGCTAGTCACTAGTAAGCACATGATAATTTTTATTATAGGGTTGTGAAGTTTATTGAGTTTCATTGAAATCATTAATCGATCAGTATCAGACCACCATTAGGAACTTGGGAGTTCTGGACAGTTTGACGAGAGATCGAAAGTCCTAGATTCGTTTCCCGGCAGCGGAGGTCGTGGGTGCGCGCTGCTGATAAGTCCCATACTAAGTCAAAACGGCTGTCTAGTGCTTCCAGATTTCTAATGGTGTCCTAATAATGATCGACCTGTGATTTAAATGAAATTCATCAATCTTCACAATCCAATAATGAGAATCCAAAGAATGTTCATAAAAATACAATAAAAAAAAATTCCAAATTAAATCAACTGAAAACACATACACACCGATTTTCCAATGGCATAATGCTGATAATTGGATCATGACGATAATTTCCTGGTAAAATTCGTTGACAATGTTGAGTTAATAAATTCCATACACGTATACGACCATCTGAACAACCAGTTATAATTCGTAAATCAATCATTTCCACACATAATACTTCACTGCTCGATAAGATACAGTAAACATTGGAATTCATTTAGAATACATAGATGAATAAAGTGTTTTTTTGATCATGCATAAATCAATTGTGTTATGTAATTTGCATTATTAGCATCGAAATTCTGTCTTTCGTTATAGGACTGTGAGGAATGTTGGGTTTCACTGAAATCATGAATCGATCAATGCTGCACCACTATTAGGAACCTGAAAGCTCTAGAAAGCCGTTTCGTCCTAGCACAAGACCCATCAACAGTGCGCATTCACGACTTCAGATGCAGAAATCAAGCCCAGGACCTTTGGCTTTGTGCGCGAACACTTAAACGTTTAGCCACTGAATTGGGCCCTAAAAGTGTTAATGTCTAACTTAAATCAATTCAAGGTATTGTACGAACTCGGTTGGTAACCACCTCACAACCGATAAGGTTGAACCCTACTGATCATGGCTTCTCACTTGAACTCCGGGAATATCATCACGAAGCAAGTTACTTGTGAGCATATTTTTATAATTTTCACTATAGGGTTGTGGAAATTGTTGGGTTTCACTTGAACTTATGAATTGCTAGATTCTCGTCATCCACTGCCTCCAAGCTTATATGGCAAGGTCTAACAAAGATCGATTCATGGTTTCAATGAAAATTCTGTCTTATTAATAGTTGTCCATCAATAATTAATAAACTGTAAAAGAAGAAAATTATGTTACTGTAAAAGTTATCTTGCTGATCTCAGTAAATGTTTAGAAAATTTATTAAGATTTTTACGTGGCATATATTTTCAGATAACTTACTTACTTACTTACGCCCGTTACCCTCAATGGAGCATAGGCCGCACACCAGTTTTCTCCAACCTACTCTGTCCTGTGATTCCTTTTCCAGTTCTGTCCAATTTTTGTTCATTCCTCTCATATTTTTCTCTATTTCTCGACGTAATGTGTTCCTTTGCCTTCCTCCTTTACTTTTGCCTTGAGGGTTCCATGCTTTTCGTAATGTGTGTCCTATCTACTTCCATCGCTTCTTCCTGATTTCCTCCTCCGCTGCAGGTATCTGGTTTGTTCTCTCCCACAGTTCGTTATTGCTGATAGCGTCTGGCCAACGAATACGAAGTATTTTGCGTAGACAACTGTCAATAAACACTTGTATCTTCTAGATGATGGCTTTCGTAGTTCTTCAAGTATCCGCTCCATACAGTAGAACCGTCTTGACATTTGTATTGAAAATTCTGATTTCGGTGTTGATTGATATTTGTTTGGAGTTCCAGATATTTTTCAATTGCTTTGCCTATACGCGCCCTCACATCTGCATCGGATCCACCTTTCTCGTCAATGATGCTGCCCAGATATGTAAAGGTGTTAACGTCCTCCAAGGCATCTGCATCAAGAGTGATTTGGTTGGTGCATGTTGTGTTGCATCGGAGAATTTTGCTTTTTCCTTTACGTATGTTGAGACCTACTGCTGCAGAGGCTGCTGCCACAGCGGTCGTCTTCTCCGCCTGTAGACCCTTAGAAGCTACTGCCTGTCCTAAGCCCGGATAAAGGAGGAGGGTCTATGGGCAAAAAACTTAGACATTAAGAGTTACTTATCTCACGTCATGTAAAACGAAACTTTGAACTGGATTCTAGAATTAAGGTTCAGGTGTGGTGTATACTACTTGCAACATGGCTTATAACTAGTATTCAGCAGGGTGTCGTTCGGAAGTTACTGCTGAAGAGAAGAATGTCGGATCCGCATGTACAACACTATCAAAGTATTTTGAAGACTAAAAGACAAATGCGAAAGAGCGCAGCCAATAATCCACTTGTTTTGTAAAGTGAAGTCTGATGAAAATGTGTACACATTTTGCTAGTAAATTGAGTTTTTCATTCCATCTAATAATAACATCATTGTTCATTGTATCGGTACAAACTCACTGATGAAAAAAATATGAAATGTCCCGAATTCGATTCAATTCGCAACTATGTACGTAATAGTAACTTGGTTCTATATGATCTACAATGATTTTCAACCTGAACACTTTCCTTCAGGCTATTCCATTAAGTTTTTGATGTAACAGTTAGTTTCTGTTCTGCCTCAATATAATATTTTCTTTTAATCAATAAATATTGATTATTATTTTTTTCAAATGTTCACCTCATTGTTATTTGTACATAGGATGTACTTTATCAAACAAAATAAATCTCCATCGGTTGCACCTGGAGGACAACTCAAGGTCACTCATTTGTGTTGATTGTTTAAATCATTCTGTTGATGTTTTCGGTCTGAAATTGATCAGTCTCCTTTTGAGCATTCTATGCGCATTGGCTTGACCGATGATATATCGCCAGTAAGTCATAAGGATTGTAGGCAAAGATAGATTTAACTGACAAATCTCAAATAGGTCAAAACGCGCGTCCTAGTACCCAGCACTTTCGTTATCCGGCTGAACTTCTAGGCCAGTTTGGGGGTATTTGTCAAACTTTAGTTAATTTACGAAATTACTTAACCGTCTTCGGTTATGTTCGATAGGTGACTGTCACTAACCTGACGGTTAGATGAATAAAGAATATAGATATCATGAAGCAACTAGTTTTTTAATGAATGTTTAATTCAGATCAGTTCGTGATATCAGTGGGATACATTTTGTCAACAGAGGAAGAAAAAAAGGCATTTGATCATAGAAAATATTTAACTCCATCTGTACACCCTCCGGGACTACTGCCAGTCCAAAGCTCGGATGAAGGAGGAGGGTTGGGATTGGGGTTGGTGACCCCATCCCACAAAATCTAACTCGCTAAGAAAACGCTAACAAGTAAAAATAATTATCACCATGTTGGTAGGTGTCGACTACCCGGTTGGGGTCCGTGAGATGATAGTAATCGATGGTTAGAGACCCTGAATGACATGGCTCAAAACTGTTTGCATTGATGCAGGTTCATTCATTCTTTGTGTTCTCACAAATTCTAAACTTCTGAATTCCTCGTCACCACCATCTTTTTCTTGTTAAGTTTATTTCACTAGATTCTACTTCTTGAGTAATACCGTCGAACACTAATCTCTCCGATTACTGCTAATACTTCTATCACTTCTACTGCAATAGGATTTTAAGTGAGAATTTTATCTCTGTGCTAATGTGGTATGGTAACTTGAACTGATGTACGTACGTACCAAGTTCTGTGATGTTGACTGACTGACTGACTGGTAACAAACATTTAGAAATATTTATGAAAAAAGAGCTATAATTATTACAATTCACTTACCCTGTATGCACCAATGTACCTATACAATCAGAGAATTCTCCAATAATCGACCATATTTTTACAGATTTATCTTTGGACGATGTAACTAAATGATAACTGTCAAATCGTAACGCTGTAATAACATCCGTATGACCGGTCAATACCTGTTACAATAGTAACAATACTAATAACAATAATAATGATGTGGATAAAACGATATTCAACTGAGATGCATGAAAATACTTTTAAAATATCTATCTTATTTGCATGTTATTCTGTTTGATGCACGTAAACCAATGCAGAATAGTACTCTTAACATTAACTATATATAATTTAGTTGAACTCAAAATTATTTTTAAAATTAAATTTAATCGTTTCAATGCTACTAACATCCAATGTTTTTGGTGTGTAACTGCCTCACACTCGACATGGTTGAGCTCCACTGTTTACAGCCTCTCACTAGAAACTTCAAGAATATCCCCACGAAACTAATTTTATCATTGGATGTCGGCTCATCGGTCAAGAGGTTAGGTGTTCGTACACGAGATCGAAAATCCGGAGTTCGATTCCTGGTGGTCGTGAATACGCAATGACGACGAAATGGCCATCTAGTGCATTCAGTTTTCCAATGGTGATGTGCCATTAACACCTTCATGATTTGAATGAAATTTAACAACCTACACGACATCATACTGAAAAAAACTGACGAAAGTGTTATTTATGAACTTAACTATCATTGTATTATTTGAACGTTTATTCAGAATTACACACTACCCTAATATTTAGATCATCTAGTCACTATTTTAATTCATAAAATCAATGTATGTATTCATTGCTAATTCCATTCATGACAGCTTTCAAATACGTATATTGATCATTTTGCATAAAAGTACGCCAGAGATTTTGTTTTACAGTGATCATAAGTGTCTTCGAAGCATTGCTCGTATATCCTGAGCAACGCTGTTATTAGGAAACAGGTAATAGGTAAGAATGGCAGATCAATAGATGAAGTAATGAAACTTTATCAGTTGAGGTGATTGGGACATGTTTTACGTATGCCCAACCACCGACTTCCTCGAAGAGCTATGTTTTGTAGTGTAGGAGTAGGTTGGAAGAAAGTTAGGAGCGGCCAGACCAAAAACTTGGCAGAAATCCATGAAGTCATTGACAAGTGAACTGAGTTATGTCGGTAGTTGTCGACTACTTGGTTGGGGTCCGCGAGATGATAATAATCGATGGTTAGATACCCTGAATGACATGGCTCAAAACCGTTTACAATGGCGCCGGTGTATTTATTCTCTGTTTCCACTCAAATCCTAATCTTCTGGATTCTTCAACCCCTCTAGTTTTGACTTTCTAAACTTTTCTCAATGAATCATATTTCTTAAATAATATCTTCTAATCCTAACCTCTCCGATTACTTCTAATGCCTTTACTACCTCTACTACTATTGGATATGAATTGATAATTATATCTCTGTGCTGATGTGGTATAGCAACATGAACTGATGTACTTACGTATAAAGTTCTACGTTGCATCTGACTGACTGAATTGACTGTTTTACAGTGAACTCATGAATGAATCATTATTAAACCACCATTAGAAACCTAGGAGATACTGATGAGTGCTATACACCACGATGAAACTACTGTCCAGTGCTTCTACACATTTCTAATGATGGTCTAACTGTGATTGATTGACGATTTTAGAAAATATTGTCAAAAGTAAATAGCTAACTAATTTTATAAATATTATGATTATCATTTAAAGTTTTCAAAAAATAACTATGGATATATATTACTTTGATTAGAACTGGTTTAGTATTACTAATTCTCCATACACTGACACGTCCACTACGTTCACCAGTTGTACAAAGATATCCTCTCAAGCATACTGATGTGATTGCTGTTGCATGTTTCATAATCCATAATGGTTTATGTTCATCTAATCGCCAAACTTTTGATTGATGACGAAATACAAAAAAAAACTTGATCTAAACACCAGAAAATAAATCTAACTAAAATCCAATCATTATTAATCATTAAAAGATATGAACTTTGACTGTGAACAATAAACGATAGTTTATTTCATTTGAGAATTCATTAGACTTGATTACTGGTTAACAGTGGCATATATATATGACATAATTTTCATTGTGTTTTGGACTTGTTAACTGAATATATTATCATTGTAGAGTTGATATTTACTCAGTGATGATTATTTTACATGAAATAATTTATTTTCGAGCAGAGTTTTGGAGTTTTGTGTTTTTACACATTTGAAATCATCAATCAATTATTGTTAGACCACCAATAGAAACCTGGAAGCACTGAACGGCCGTTTCGTCCTGATATGTAATAATGATTTATTCACATATATGGTTTTAAATCGCCTCTGCTCAGTTAACATCTCCCCATCATGGTATCTAGTTGTATATATCTTTCAATGATTTCTAAATTACCCAGTAAAAAACTTGAATTTTGATTACTTAGAAGATACTTAGTGATATGAGTGGACGAATTCAAACTCATTCTAGCGATAAATTTGATATTCTAATACTTGGTATTAACCGCCTATCTACTTCCGAGATTCCTGCTCACCATTAGACAATCACACGGATTGATCATTGAAAATTTTGATGTTCTTCTGTACATTGAAAGAAATCTTAAATTCAAACAACATATGAAAAAAAACACCTACGGTGTTATGCTCATCAAGTCATATGTCTAAATGCTATTACAAGTTCACCTTAGTCGGTAAACGAGAGCGAACACAAATGATCCAGCGATACTATAGGCTATTCTAAACTGAGCGTCTCAAGTCCCCATAAGTAGAGGAAGAAGACTTGATATAGCGTAGAAAGTGCATTCTACAAGCATTCAGAAAATACGAGGTTCACAAGCATACAAATCGCGTTTGTTTATACATGACATAAACGTGCTTGGGAGAGCAATCAAAATGGCGTACTAAAATAGTACATCAACCAATAACAGTCAAGGATTTTCCAGGTGGGAAATGTAATCTCAAGGTCAACTGATCAACCTATGCTCGAAAGCACAAAATGCAAAACTAGGACCTTTATCAAGTGACCTCTAGGGATCTAACATCCCCAACATACGGTAATGCAAGAAGATCTTGTTTATGAACGCTGAAATCATAGATGAAACCAAACCAAAATCACTGTTAAACACTTTCTACTCTGCACAGCATTTTACTCTACATTCAAATATGAATGTTAATCAACCAAGTTGTCTTATTCATGAACATTTAATTCACTCTAATCATGTATAGTTCATTCAGAATATAAAACAGCATCTTATAAAATCATCTTTAAAAAAATGTCGAGAATATCTACTTTAAAAAGAAACACATCATCTAGTTTTTATTTGTTGTAAACTTTTTCAACAACAACAATAATAAAAAAGAACTATAAATAATGATTCAATTCAAATAATGTAACAAGTTATACCATAAAAAACAAAGTTGATTTCACTTACTACAACAAGTACAATCAATGGAACCACTTGCAAATTGATATGTTGATTTAAATTCTTCGTTTTTAACATTATTATTATTATCATTATTACTATTATTATTATTATTATTATTATTATTATTATTATTTGAATAATAAGATGAATATAATCGTTTTTTAGCTGTATAATTATTCTTATTAATATTTTGATATTTTGTCCATAATTTAGTTTGATCTAACCATAAACATAATACAGTATCTGTATGACCATGAAATATTCGTAAACATTTTGATTGACTATTTCTAAAACTTATAGAATTTCGTTTAATTGTTTGTTGTTCATTAATTTCTGATAAATTCCATAAACGTATACTTGTATCATAACTACCAGATAATAAAATTTGCAATTTCACATCTAACCATAATGTTTTCACACTACCAGCATGTCCAGTTAACCAAACACGATTAAGATGTGCCCTAATGGTAAAATAGAAAAATATAAAATTTTCATTAGAGATTTGTGAAGATTGGTGAATTTCGTTGTAATCATAAAACTGATCGTTGCTAGACCAGTATTATTAAACAGCCGTTTCATCCTAGTATCGGACTCATCAGATGTGCGGATCCATGACCTCCGCTTGCGAAAATCGAACCCAGAACCTTGGATCTGGCACATGAACGCTTAACCTCTTCAGCACTGAATTGGCATTCAACGATGTTAATATCTAGCTTTAATCTGATAATTCCCATATTCGTCCATTACTTCTAGGTTTCTGACAGTGATCTAACATTAATCAACTCATAATTTCAGTGAAACTCAAAACTCTCCACAACTGTGTAATGAAAATCATAAAAACGTGCTCATTAATAACTAGCTTCGTGAGGAAAATCTAAGGTTTCTAGTGAGAACTTGTAACCACCAGAGTTCAGTCATGTCAGGTTTAGGCAGTTGCCTTCCAAAAGCAATTAAAGATGATGCGCAAAAGCTTGGATTTATCAAACTTAGACAATAATACCGTTAAATGCCCACTCAATGGTTTTAAAGCTTAAGCTTTTGCGTGCAAGACCAAAAGTCCCGTGTTCGATTCCCGCGCGTGAAGGTCTTGGCTGCCCAATGCTGATGAGTCCCACGATAAGACCAAACAGCTGTCCATTGTCTCTAGGTTTCTAATGGTAGTTAAACAATGATCAATTTATGATTTCAATAAAATTTAATACTTGTTAATTTCAAATTATTAACAACTATTAGTTGCTTACATAAATTCAGCAGCACTGTCAGACTGATTAGTATTGGTGCTTTTTTTTCGGATACAATTCGGTGTTACTTCTTTACCAAATGATTTCATAGAAATATCTATAAATTTAATTGTACGCTGTTGAGATCGACCTTCACAATGAGCTAACCAATGACTTCTTTTATCCACATGTATTACACGTCGTTTACATAATGGATTATTTGGTTGTCTAATAATAATAATAATCATAAAACAGATATAGATAATTAAACATTACAGCCACATTATTAAACAATAACTTTTTCACAATATCACAATCACATAGTTTTACAGCTTTAATCCGAAATGTCATCATAGTTCTAATCACTCGATCGATTCTCTCTATTTAATTCCTACTATACTGAATAGACGAATTAACGAACTCCAATTGACAGCTTCACTACGTCAATTGATATGCTTGAAACGATTACGAGTTCACTTTGAGCTAAGAGAAGTGATCCATTGACACGATAGGCTACTCTAATCCGAGCGTTCCAAGTAGAAGAAGAAGTCTTGATATAGCGTAGAAAGTGCATTCTACAAGCACCCAGAAAGTATGAGGTCCGAGTTCAGAAGAGAATAAGGATCCCGGACTAAGGATCCGGATCGTAAAACGTTATAGATAATGCATATTTATACAGTTAGGTCGAATAGCAAACAACATTTTGAAGTATGTGACATTGATAGTTAGGACGACCAATAGGAACGACCATTAGAAATCGACCAATCGAACTAGACTTTTAAAATAATTCTCTTAGGATATTGGATGAATATCCTAACAAATACTTCATGCAAATGCTGCATCAAGTTTACTAAAATAATTTACAAAATATACAATTCGCAGTTAACTTTTGATACGACATTTTTTTCTAACTGTGTTAAGTTAACAGAATGTAAAAGCAGGTCAGATAGGTATCTCTTAGTCAATCAGTCAGTCAGTCAATTACAACGTGAAACGTCACACATGAGTACATAAGTTTAGGTTGCCATACCGCATCAGCGCAAAGACACAAATGTCAGTTCAAATCCCATAGTGCTAGCGATGGTACAAGTATGGGCAGTAATAGAGAAGATTAGGTGTAATTCAGTGAGATAAGTTTAGGAAGACAAAGGTAAAGGTGTTGACAAATCCAGAAGATTTGGATTTGAGAGAACACAAACAGTGGATACACCTGCCATTGCAAACGATTTTGAGCCATGTCATTCAAGGTCTCTAACCATCGATTACTATCGTCTCGCGGACCACAACCAAATAGCCTACATCTAACAACATGACTCAGTCCACTTGTCAGTGACTTCATGGATTCGCACCATGTTTTGGTTTGACCAACCCTAGCTTTCTTCCAGCCTACTCCTACACTAAAAAACATAGCTTGTCGAGGCCACCGGTGGCTGGGCATATGTAACACATGTCTTAACCACCTCAAATGATGAACTTTCAATACATCATCTATTGACCTGCTATCCTTACCTAGTACTCGTTTCCTAATAGGTATCTCTATTATAAAACATGCAACAATTCATCGATATAGTGAAATTTCTATTCTCTTCGATATAAATTACAAGAATTTTATTTTCACAACTTAAATATAGTTAGTTCATTTATTTAACTATACAACAATACTGAATAGTAAAACCTTACATATGTTAAGTCAATAGTTTATTGTTGTTGTACCAATTAGACTTTCGTCAGGCTTCTTTATGCTTCAAGTATACGTGAATATTTATCATGAAAATATTAAACTAATTAGGACAATTTATTATGAGTTAACAATCACAATGTAATAGTACAAGTTGATAATAGGGAGACAGGTGTACTGTTAGTAGTAGCAATAATTAATTGCAATTATTAAGACATCTTGCTAATCTTGCTTTGACATTCTCTGGTTAATCAGTGATGTTTATTGAAACGAAGGTTAAATTAATTGAATTAGCCTCCTCAATATAAGTTCAGCTGTTCATGTAGAGATTAGGCGTACTACCAAGCAACTGAACATCCCCTTACTTTCAAAAAGATCAAATAAAAATAATATTCTTTCTTTGCACACCTAATTAATAGTCGTCAAATCATTTCGAGCGATTTATCGTATATGTCCATCATTTGCCAACAGAGTTCGATCCCCTCTCCTACATGTAGCATAAGCCATAGGAATCCGAATATCAAACCCTACATTATGTGTTCACAAGAAATTCGTGACACTCCTGTTCGTTCTTTGACAGGATACAACTTATTTTTAATTTTGTTATTATTAGCATGATCATACTTGTCATTTTCCCACCTTTTTCCGTTTATATTCTTAACTATCTAATTATTTTCAAACTTCTAATTACCTAAATCTGATCGTTATTTAAATGATTTGAAATATTTATTCTAGTTTGAGTTTTTCTGCAAGTTAGTTTTTTTACGAATTGGAGTAGTTAACCCCATGTTCAACCCTTCTCCTCAATCTGGGCTCGCGACCAGCAGTAACCCAAGAAGAGCTCCATGCGGAGTGTTTCATGATTTTACAAGTTTGACCTACTACTTCTAATGTTGAACTACTGACTAGAACTTTAGTTATTGTATTTTATTATTCTTACCACAAACTGTACATCTATCTTCCTACTATTAATTTGTACTTTTACCTACTACGTAACGTTACGTAATCTATTTCATTGTGATCACTGACTGATAAATTGCCTTGATTGGTTTAACATTTTCATCATAAATACTTGTGCACATTTAGAGAATAAAGTGTGATGACAATTTAACTGAAAACAATAATATTATTGGCTTTATATCTGTGCTGTTTGAATAGTCACAATGGGAATCTTTAACATTGGATATATAGTCTAATACGTTTCATACGCTTGAAACTATTACTAGTTCATCCTACTCGGTAAACGGAGTCGAAGACCAATGATGCAGTGACATGATAAGCTATTCTGATAGGGTTGTCCCCGGCCCTGCTAATGATATCAAAATCTTGATAAGGCTTAGAACGTGTATTCTACAATCACCCAAAAAATATGAGGTCGATAGGCATACCAATCGCGTTTATTTATACATTGTACAAAGGTCCTTGACTGAGCCACAAAAATAGCATACTAACATAGTACATCAACCAATAACAGTCAAGGATTTTGCCGGTCGCAAATATAATCTCCAGGTCAACTAATCAGCACATGCTCTAAAACATAAAATGCAAAATTAGGAACTTTATCAAGTGAGTTCTGGGGATCTAACGTCCCAAATAATGTTATTTATATATCTGAATAGCGACGAGACGTTTTAATTGACATTCAGTCAATAAATATTACCGATTTATATTTTCTGAAATATATATTTTTTATGTAAGAAACTGAATTTCTTGTTCCTAATTTCATTAGAATGGGTTATCATTAATGTCAATGCACGCAAAAACGTCGATCTAGCAGCCAAAAAAACTATGCTTCAACTTCATTTCAATGAGTTTCTCAACTGTCAATAATTCAAATCGCCTATGTATCATACAGAAATTAAGTGACATTCTAAAAACAAAACAATTAAAAACTAATTCTTTAATAAAACACAAGACTAAAACAAAGTCTTTTACTTTACCTTTCTAACAATACATAAATACTAAATGGTCCACAATAGATATTTCTTTCAAACATTAAAACATATTGTATTTTGATCTTGTCATATGCTTGTTTCATTTTATATGCTATTGAATCCCATGATCTGTGTATCAACTTATCCCAGTCATTAGATGAATGAAGCTGAAAAAATGTTTTGTTTTTTTTACAAAGATGCAAAGAATGTCATGTTGAAGAATAAAAAAAAAACAATAACGTTTGTTATATTATTTGATTATTTATTGACCGTGATAACTGACAGAGTGAATTATACGAAATAGGATTGTGTTGAATAGTTCATAGCAATTCCAGTTGTACAGCTAGGTTTCATTATAGATCAATACTACGGAGAGTTAGAGAGCAAGGAACAATTGTTCCATCCTGAGATGGAACTTCTAAACATTGATATACGATTTATTGCACTGTTATATTGACAACAACTTGACATTTATTGGGGGACGTAAGATCCTCAGAAGTCACTTGAAAAAGGTCCAAATTTTGGAATTTTATTATGGAATGTTGAATTTTAATGTTTTCGCATCAAAGATTCTTATTTTGACCTTCAGCTTGAATTTCATACTCGCAAAATCCTTGACTGTCATCGGTTGGTGTATTATTTTAGTACGCTATTTTTGTGCCTCTCCCAACAACGTTTCTATCATCATATAAATAAGCTCGATTAGTGTGCTTGTCCACCTCGTATTTACTGAGTGCTTGCAAAATACACTTTCTTCACCTTATCAAGACTTCTTGATATAGTCAGCCAGGCCGGGGAAAATGGATTAGAATATCCTATCGTGTCACTGAATCATTTGTCGTCGCTTCGTTTACCGAGTAAGGTGAACTCATAATCGCTCATAATATTAATCTTTCTGACCTTCATTATATGACTTTTTTAGTTCACAAATAAAACAATACTAACAGATGCGAAATTTAATCATTTTTAATAAATAGCATTGTCTAATAGCATTGTCTATTGCTGCCTAAACTCTATAAGTATGCAGTAAAATCTATCACTTGTGCAGACAGACAGACAGATACAGCGCAAAACTTCGTACTTAAGTACATCAGTTCAGTTTGCCATACCATGTCAGCACAGAGACGTAACTGTCAGTTCAAATCAAAGAGTGATAGTAGAATTATTAGCAGCAATGAGAAGATTAGGGAGCAAAGATATGATTCGAAAAGTATAATTCAGTGAGATAAATTTAGAAAGGGAAAGATAGAGATTATGAGTAATTCAGAGGGTTAGAATTAAAAAGCACGCAAAGAGTGGATGAACCTGCGTCATTGCAAACCATTCTGAGCCATATCGTTCAAGGTCTCTAACCATCGGTGACTATCGTCTCGCGGACCACAGCCAGATAGCCTACATCTACCAACATGACTCAGTCCACTTGTCAGTGACTTCATGGATATGTGCCATATTTTGGTTTGGCCGCCCCTAGCTTTCTTCTAATCTACTCCTACACCACAAAACATAGCTCGTCGCGGCAGTCGGTGGTTACGCATACATAACACATGTCCTAACCACCTCAACTCATGAAGTTTCAATGCTTCATCTATTGATTTGCCATCCCTACCTAGAACTCGTTTCCTAACGACAGCATTGCTTATACGGTTGTCCCGGGATACACGAGCAATGCTTTGGATACACCGATGATCGAAGACTAGTAACCTACGAAAGTCCTCTACTGTTAACGGCCATGTTTCAGTTGTGCAGAATTAATGCCATATAGTGTTAGGCAAAAACAGTGACATCACGTTTAGTACTTCATAGCATTAATAACTAAGTTTAGC
The DNA here is from genome assembly GCA_944470395.2 of Schistosoma turkestanicum. NCBI lineage: Eukaryota > Metazoa > Platyhelminthes > Trematoda > Strigeidida > Schistosomatidae > Schistosoma > Schistosoma turkestanicum. Next base: position 16,291,197 of record OX103976.1, on the reverse strand, counting down.
ATAAAACTTCTGCATTCGAAACTATGAGTGCTATTTTTTTTATCGATCGCATTTTCAACTAGTAAAAATACAATTCAATAATTTTGTTTTTAACTGAAAAAAGGATTTAATTATCTGTTCAAATTTAGTGAAAGTTACAATGCTTATACAATAGTTAAGTACTTTATTCAAGGTCAAGTCAATCAGATTCATTGACTATGTATAAGTTGAAAAATAATTTTGTTTACTATTTCAACTTTAAAAGAGTAAATCATTTTAGATCAAAAATTCACTGGTGGATAGTTTTATCACTAATAAATATGATTTTTAAAATAATAACGATAACAGATTACCATATTGTGTAGTTCTGCGATTCCTTAATATCATACACATTTCAACCTATTTGTCCACTAGTTTATGGCCTCTCTTATTATAAAAAGTTTTCTATATTTTTATAGGTAGTCAGTAAACATATACTACGGTAATAGAGTTTGACTTGAAAACATTCAGCAACACTATTTGTCTGAATATATAGGTGTGTATTAGAAAATTGCGTTCAGACTTATCAAATAAGCTACTGCTAAACGTAGAAAAAGAAGGTCTCTATCTTGTTTGAGTTCGTTCAGTAGAAATTTCGACAAGTCTAGAGATAAGATGTCACAACCCTCTTCAAGTTTTAGTAATCTTTCAACCGATTTCAGTTTGTAATGTAAAAAGCTTTATCAGATATCAAACAGATAATGTTACGAGTTTATGGAAGACCATTTACAATGAAACATTCAACTTATTTGGAGAAGTTTATCATTGTATCCATTCGTTGTTTCATCTAGATCAGCAATCTTTTTCAACACAGGTTATAAACGCCCGTTGTTTACTGAGAAACTTTTTGAAATTAGCATGTAAAATACATTTGATATAAATATGAGATTGATAACCCTACACTCATGACCAAGGTTTGGAAAACAACAGTAATTTCCAGGGAGGCTCAAGATGCAGTTACTTTACACATACCAATAAAACTCACTATTCGAACGGAGTAGTCAAAATAGTTAGTAGATGATTTATTCATTTGGACCATAGTTTAAAAAAAAGAAATATGCACAAATCAGCTTCCAAGTCTATCATTCAAATCATGAGAGTTAAATCCATGATCTAAATGATCCATAGTATATATCAAAGAATCATTTAAGCTTAAACTTAGTCACTATTGATAAAAAAAGACTAATTTGTTTGTAATACACTAGGCAAAACGTTAACGTTATATTTGATAATGAACTATTAACAAGTGTTATTTCTCCTTACTTACAATTCTGATACAATCAAACACGTGTTTGAATTTCAATGCCTTATGAAATCAAGTTGAAGGCTTAACTTAACTTAACTATGAACTATGTATAGTTCATAGTTTTATTTGGTATTTAGTTCCCGAAACAAGTAGCAGAAACAATAAACGCTATCATCCAATAACCCCTGAAAAAAATTCAAATGTTTTGCAAACAACCTACATGATTTTCCATTTCCTGATTACATGCGTCATCACCACTTCCTGAAACTATACGTGCTTCATCAAATAATCCAGTGTTTGATTCCTCTGAAATTTCACTCTTCAACTGGACTGGGCATCTAGGGACTGGTACTAATCTGTATCTCATAAACTTTGGATCAGCTCGAAACAGGGATGACTTGAAATTAAAGAAACAGAAAAAAATCAGTTCACTTTAATTTAATTCCATCTTTATAAGCTCAAAGAATATGTGTGGTATTACAGTTTGGATTTTCCTCAATACTCGTAAGAAATCCAAACAAACCTAAAAATTATTTTTAATGTGATTACTAAGATTAATTTAAATAAATTTTTTATATAGAACGTTTATTATATACTCAGCATCTGATTTCAGCTAAACTATCTGTCCGAAAAGTTCCACTTGAAGCCCTTATATGGTTACCGCAAGCCCCAATCCCGAGTAAAAGAGGAGGGTTGGGTTTGAGGTTAGCAACCTCAGTCCGTAGTAAACAAGCTTGCTAAATAAAGCCAATCATTAAAAAATTTAAACCATCGAAACTGTGCCCTAGGATTTCGAAATTCTTCATCTACAATGGTGAACACGCTTGATGGTAAAAGAGGAGTTTCCTTGGAAGTCCTGAGGCCAATGGCTTTTTTCATGAACAGAGCAACAATTGTTGAAGGTAAATGGAATAGTCGCACAATTTTGTGAAACCGGTAGAACTATTCAAGTTGCTGAGGCGATGAAAAGATACAACTCGATGATGCTTAGAATAAGTGAAGTCCATCGGTCACAAAATAATTAGCTTCAGGGAGAGAGGCTGCTGTACTCCGGTCATGAATAAGAAAATACCTCACGTAATAAGGGTTGTACGTAAGTTCACATCAAAGGATTTGACCGTCCTGACGTGATACTCAAACGCCAAAATAGATAACAACAAATGAGTCTGTTTTAGTCAATAGATGATCATCAATTCCATCACTCAGTATAAATTTTAAAAAAAATTAGCAAAACAGTAATTCCCACCTGTATCAAACGCTTCAGATATTAAAAATAAATAACTGATACCAACCGTAATAGATGCGATTGAAAAATAATAATATCACACAATATAAAATCATAGCAGCAAGCTGCATATCCAATAATGTTAATGTTAATCAAAAATTCAGATCAAAAATAAATTTTTAAAAGAGTGATTGAAGCTGAGCTATGAAAACGGGAGAAAAAGTGAGTACCTTCACTAGTGGGAACGAATTTTAGGTATGTTAACTGAAGTCCTTGTTCACAAATTTCAAGTAGCTTTTAAATCATTATTCAGTCATGCTTATCGAAGTACGTTTACAGTTTACACATTAAAGTCCACACCACTACTACTTTGGAGCATCTTTTGGGTTAGTTTGTGCATATTAGCTGCCCGGGTGACTGTAATCTTACCAATAATTACTTTCATCGTTAAGAAGGAACTGTTGCAAATTTTTACAAAATAAGGCTTGTTAATAGCTTCCGAATGATATCAGCTCTATTTCCAAGATTTAAGTTACAAATATATTTCTATAGCATCATAGATGATTCTCAAAATCTTACCGTACATTGACGTTCAGTTGAAGAACCGTCTCTAATCTCAGATGTAACCTTCTTCGCTGGTTTTTTGATAAAGGACTTAATTTTTGAGTCAATATTCCATGGCAGTTGTACTGAATATTCATTTGTTCCAATCTCAAAATCACTTTTTTGTCGTAAGGTTTTCTGCAATTCAAAACTTATGCAGTTTATCATGGAAGAATTGCCACCGGCCAAAAGATATAGAATGAAGAGTTTTCGATACTTCAAAGGTAGACACGATAAGTAATTATTGATGTATTTTTTGATTTCATCCATTTGTTGGGGAGAAAGAAGTCTTCGTTTGTCTCCAGAAAAATACCAATCCACACAATTATATAATCTCATTTTAGAGTACAGAATGTCCCTTGATTTGCTCAACTCCACAAGTTTACAAATATCATCTCGTAACTGATTTAAGTAAGGATTATCCATTAAATTCAATAACAAATCCCTAATATCCTCTGTGCAACATGAGTTTAGAATACATTCGCCAATTTTTATTAATCTGGAGAAAAGGCAAGTTGTACAACTACAGCAACTAAAATAGTCATAGCAACAGCTGGGGTTCATGAGCGCATTAACTGACAGTGAATATAAAAACGTGCAAATTGGCTGCCTTCAGCTGTCCAATTCAATATCCAATATCTTTTTCACGAGCTAGTATAAACCAATTGATTTCCTTGTGCTCGATTCTTGTTCCTTCCATACGGTTCCCGGTCTTTAGGTAGTCATCTGACTTCCTAGTTGTAGTTAGTTGGAATTTGTTTGTGAGTCTGTTTATCCCGTGATTTGAATGAAGACATTTGTTTCAAGGCACTAGGTTAAGATTTCAGGACTAAGTAAATAGTAGATAATTTAGTTTATTAGTTAGTAGTGAAGATTTTGAGAGGGGACTGAAGTGTAAGCAAGAAAGAGAAAACAGAGATAATAGGCGAGATTGATTAATTTAGTGTTCTGAGGAGATGGCAATAATAACAACTAGCAGGTCTCAAGACATACACCAGACACAGCTAGTGCATGAGGAGGATGATAATCTGTATGTGAGTAGATTTTCGTCGGGTTTCTTCTTAAAGCCGTCCACTGAGAGGGCTGCGGTCACCTCCGCTGAGAGAGCATCATAATTTGCAACCAACACGTATGCACAAAACTGAGTGTTCGCTCTTTGGTGTGCAGTTTTTACAGGATTACTTTGAGGGGCATGTTCGTGGTGCACCGGTAAGGTACTCACCTTGGGCTGGTTTGGCGTGGTTAATATGTTGTGCGCCATAATCAGACCACCTCTGACTCTTCTGTAACTCAGGAAGAATAATCCGAAGTGGTGGAGCCTATCTTCGTAAGTTTTATTTTACAACCCTCTCACCCATTTCGTTACTCGTCTCTGCACTCAATCCAAGAGATTTACATTTTTTAAGGAGATGAGGTGCGATAATATTTTGAATCTCAAAATGTGGGCGCGCATTTCAATATCTAATACACATCTCCTTTTTTCATGAGCTAATATAAACTAAACGATTTCTTTACACTCGATTTTTGTTCTTTCGGTACGGTTCAAGGTATTTACTAGTAATTTCGTACAAACCGTATATTTAATAAAACGAAATTATGACTCTCATGTTCTTTAAATTCATTTCATAGATATGACTGCAGATGCAAATACTTCATCTGTTTTGGTACAGCTACATATAGTAGATGTTGGTCTAACCACTAGAGCGCATTAAATTCAGTCATTTGGCTTCCACTTATGATACTTTTTGTCCTGTGATATGAGTGAGTGTGTTTATCTCAGGGCAGTAGGATTCCTGAATGCCTTCAGCAATCGCCTTACCAGGCCCGAGATTACTTGACTGTAATCAGCTAAATAATAGGAAAATGCCGATCTTAAATAAAGAACGAATGTCCCGGAAGAAGGCACAATAATAATATAACACATTTAGAAAATATCATAACAACTGGCACTTGTGCACAGCAAACCCTCTCAAAGTCAAAACCATTCCAGATAAATATAACCATAGTTAAAAAGTTGTATCACCAACACTATACTAATGGCAGTGGTGCACTGCACAGCCAGCCTATTCAGAATTTTTTTCGGGATAAGGCAATTTGTGCTACCTCTGGCGCGACATATAACTCAAGTCATTTCACACCAAAATCGAACAACAAAAACACTCGTCCCTTAAAATATCAAACAGGCAACGTTCTCATCCTTTCCCCCTGGGCTAAAAACCCCTTTTGGAAACTACAGTAACTCATCTAACATGTCCCCTCCTAGCCCCTTTCACCAAAAAAACACAGTCGAACAACCGTTCCCTGACTTTAAACTCATATCAAACCAATGTAGGTGTTAGTAACTCCTACTCAAGATACTCTGAATTATTTAATGAAACGTTTGTTTAATATATGTTTTATCAACGCTCGTCCAATCTGCAACGAAAAAACAGATCCAACCATGCTTGCAACTCTTTACCAACCATCACTTGTAGTGATAACTCAGGCATGGACCACAAGTAATATTTCTGATCTAGGTATACTGCTTGAAAACTGTCACCAAATTTACACTACTACGAGATTAAAAGATTCTGTGTGAATCGTTCTGAAACTCTCAAATGAAGTTTCCTTCCTGTTCGGCTGTGTTTACCATCAGCCTAACGCACCAACAAGGGATCTTGCAATATTTTTAGAAGTGTTCAAGTTTCCTTCATCCCTACTGATCACAGACAAGGCTGTTTGTGGGACTTCAACATGCCTGAAATATCAAAGCACCTAAACCATTTGGATCATCTACTTAATGCTTGGAGTTTAGAGAGTGGACTCAACATGTTGACGCCTAGACTAGACTTCAAAATAAATTGTATTTAGTTTCCACTAGCAATATCATTCCTAATACTGTATATGTAGTAAAAACGTTCTAAGGTAGCGATCGTAATATCGTCATATGCAGCCTTGATATAGGAGCTACAACTATAAGACCTAAATTCACTACACTTCGTAGGGACTTTCGTAAACAACACCAACAAACTAACAAATGTATTTCATCAAAGAACCAGTAATATCTTTAATAAATTAGCACCATTAGAATTCTAGAGGCCCAGAATTCCCTAGGACTTATTTATGCAAGATCATATACCAACTCGTCATCCAAACAGTTTGTCGTGGCATATATAGTACATACGAGACCAAAAAGAAGTAGAGATATCCAGGGAAATAGATTTGGTCCACTTTAAATTTATTTGTACATAAACGATACCATACTTATATGAGTATTATCTCAAAACTGTATGCAGCTATAAGACCGAATATTTAGTCGAAAACATAACTAGGATTCAGAGTGACTTTGACAACATATCTACCTCGAGTGAAACATGGCAGTTACCTTATAGCCACAACAAATGTGATAGCATGCATTTTAGTTAGTATCACCATGAAACAACGATATAATTACGAAAATAAAGAGTCATGTCAACGCATGATCTGTGTATTCATAGCTGTGAAAGCCTGAAATTTGAAAAACATGCCTCTTCTATTATCCCTAAATCTAGACAGCTGATGGGAATCATATGCGAGAACTTATAACCAACTGAGGCTAAGCTGACACTCTTCAGAAAATGTATAAGACTGACACTTCAATAATGCAAACGTATGTTTACAACATGTATACCACTACGGTACAGAATGCAGCCTAGGTTTCCATATAGTCCGTATCGAATGTAATGCAGAGTAGGAAACTCATTGTAAAACAAGGAGCAATGGAATTTCGTCAATGTTGTATATCTTACTAGTGAGCTTTCTGTTAACTCATATTAAGAACAAGAGACATTCAATATGATTATTCTATTTTTTGACACGTTTCACTATATTGTATTGTAGAAGGCTTCGTCTGTCTGACAAAAATCAGCGACTACTCAATTACTCTCGCTAATAATGACAGCATTGCTCACATGGTTAATATGACCTGACAGATGAAAACTTACGACGTTTTACAATTTTTCAGCTGAAAACAACCAATATAAGTTTTATAGTTCATAAATAGAAAATTAATTGATCACTAGCTGTGAAAGCATGCTCATTGTTTAAAATGCACTAGACAGAGCACACACTTGATAAAGTAATCAAATTAAATGTGTCAGCAAACAGAATATCTTCTGTGAAATAAATTAGTGAAACGCTTGACAATGAGAGTGGTGCGCTGAATTTTAAAAGTGTTGCGTTTAATTAAAATGGATATTTATTGTGCGAATTCTGTTCAGTAGTTCATTTTAGTCGTTCAATAGTGTATTTGACTCCAACATAAGTTAACGGGAAAAGACCTTGATTTTGTGATAAATGTCGCTTGATTCTAAGAACATATTTCGCAATCACACGACATTCACCGTCGGTTTGTTCACGTATAAGTTTCTCCTCAGCGATCCGTTAGTCCTACTTTTACTGTTCCTTGCACGTGGTAGATGAAGTCTACACATTGGCTGACAGATGAGAAAAAATAAAATAATTATATACATATATAATCACAGTGATTCGGGTGTTTGAAAACTGGGATCATTTTAGGCGATGTAGTCATTTGATGATTCGACATTGCATTGTAGTTCTATTACAAGTAGTTAAAATCTAATTAAACAGAGGAATGTGTTTAAGTTGAGACTGACCATCAATGAAGTGATGAGCTCCCACGATACTACTAAATGTAAAGAGAATGGGACACGAAAATCTGGATTACTGGGCATTTGGATGGACTCGATGCTCCACAACACTGGTTTTCTTTTTCAATTCATATCAGTGTATGCGATATCTACACTCACTATTGGTCGCAGAAGTGAACTGTATATCAAATACACGATGACGAAATTTTTAATTATCTATCCAATGATAGGTGTAGTTTTTACAATCACTGATAGGACTATAAAACTATGCACACAGTATTTATGAAATACTAAAGTAGTGTAGTATTACCACAAGAATGGTTGTCTAACGTATGTCTAATTGGTAAATAGAACACAAATCGATTGTTGTTCCCGGAATCTTAATTTCCTCTACACAAATACGGACACATCTGGACAATTGAGTGCAGTGATTTAAGCAGTGTAACGGATCAACAACAGTAGATCAAAAGGAGAGGTGAAAATACGGATATGTGTTCAATAATTTCCAACATGCAACAAATGAACCTAAAGTGTTCAAACACCCGAATTACTTTATCACCGTAATTGTATAAAGATTACACTCATCTGTCCTGTCTACTTATGATCGAGTCAAATGCACTGATAGACGAACTAAACGAGTGAGTTATCGAAATTCCCAAAAGAAATATCCATTTTCTTCACCTGCAAAATGATTTGTGGTGATTTCAACCTCGGAATCAACTAGCAGATACATTCCCGTCCACTGCGCTTCGAAAGTATACTTAGTCCCTTAGACAAGCGTGGTTAGCAGCAACATATACACCTGCCTACAACAAACCACAGCATTCTGGACTTGGTATTCGATTGCGATGTCAAACCAGAATCTGTGGTGGTCTGCGAACAGATTTCCGACGATGACCATGAGGTAATCCTCCGTAGCCTATCGTTCCTGGCAAAATGCAAAAAATCCCAAACAGTAATGCGTCTTCAACACAAAGGCATTGAACAGGCTGACTGAGAAATCTTCCAATTTCTAATTCAGCACTCTAACTGAACTACGTTCTTCACCAGTCTTGAACTCTCTTAAACACTACATATATTCAGTTTCACTATTAAATCTGTACTAGATACCACTATCCGCTCCGAAACGTCTTTCATCGCAATTGTTTCTTATATCAGCAGAAAAATTAGGGCTAAGCTACCTAAACTGATGCTGGCATATTGCATATCTAAGGTCGGCAGCATCCCGTACCAAATGCACTCTTTACTTGAGGGTGTGAAACATCAGCATTGAATGTGTCAACAGAGTGGGGAACATAATGTACTCATTACTTCATGTAAATTCCAAAACCTCTGTCGTCTGCTGTAAAACGCGTACAAAACGCGGATCACAAAATTCATTATAAACTGCATGATGGAGAGACTTAGCTCAACTAAACTGTCATTTGTCAACTGTTTAGTATATGGTTCTCCCTCAACCACAACACAACATCATCTTAACTGTATCTGCAAGAATAATCTCAATACCAACAATGTTGACTTAGCGATATTCAGACAGCCATCGAAACCCTCAAACCCAATGCTGGCTGTTGTTCAGAAGGGATACCATCGATACTCTTTAAACAGGAAGGACAAAACATTCCGGCACTTTTGCCCGAAATATTCACATAATACCTAGAAGCAAATACGCACTTCAAAACCTGGAATCCAACTTATGTTGTCCGTAAGCCTAAATCAGGGTCGGAAAACGTAGCCGAAAACCACAGACCAATCGATATAACCGCAGTTATCTCGCTGGTAACCGTGAAGGTGATGGAAGATCAACAACCTCTGATCACCTACTCAGGGAGAGTCTCACTCGCACCTCAAAACATGGCTTCATTAGAACTAGGTCATGCATCACATGTCTGAAAGGTTTCTCCAATGAGCTTGTCAGCATACGTGATCAAAAGCAACAAGTGAACCGTACCGAAAGAACAAAAATCGAGCGCAAAGAAATCTATCGGTTTATACTAGCACGTGAGAAAGATATTAGAAGTGATCGTGTTGTATTTTGATATCAAAAAGGCTTTCCGTCAGGTAACTCACAATCTCTCAATTAACAGATTTAAATCCATCGGAATCGCTTACTCACTATTACAATGGATTAGATCTCTTCTCACAAATAGATACGAAATTGCTGAAAGTAAATCCATAAAATTTTCACCGAGACCGATTTTCAGTGGTGTTATGCAGTGAAGTGTCGTGAGTCCACTGATTTTCATAATCTACATCAACAGCATATGCAGTTGCTTCAACAAAGGCAATACCTACATCTACACTGGTGACACAAAAGTTCCAAAATCAATGTCACTATACGCAAGAATGTACTGCCCGAACTAACATCAGTAACTGATCTAAGAGTGCACTACTCGAACAGCCTGAACTTTTCTGAACATATTTCCAACAAAGTTTCATCCAAGGCCCATGTACACAAGCCCTTCGAGACCAAGTATACGAGGTCAAACTTGAGAAGTATAAAGCAAAAGCTGGTGAAGACATCTTCCCCACTAAATATGCACTGCTATGGAACAGCCTCCTGTCAAAAATATGCATGATGAATGGACCACATGAGTTCGTAAAGCCTCTTGATGAAACCCTCGGTTGCACCAGTTCATCTGCACGCGTGAACTCACTCACACCCAGTTTTAACAGTATCAGCTCTCGACACATTTAGACTACACCGAATTCAGAGTTGCATTCTATTATTCTATCCATCTCTCTCTAAAGTAGCATCAAATTCTTCTAGTTGGCTACAAATCTCTACAGCTTTTACTTTAAATCGTCAGGTTACTCACTGGATCGACAGATACGATTCGACTGTAACCGGCTGATAGGAATGCACTCCACTTACATATCACTTCGTCACAACGCATTGTAATTTATGACTTTACTGCCTAGTTTGATAACTTAATATTTCGCAATCATACTCCCTACCGATAATGTGTTGTAGAGCATCGAGTCTAAGAAAATACCACGGATCACAATGACACGACACAAGCGAGAACTCGAGTTGAATAAAACAGTATGAGATTATTCGGTCATATTACATAGAATTTAATCACAACATAAATATTGAATTGTACGGCAAATGTTTCGGTTATTCATCACTCAGCAGTTTACAATATTTTTGTGTCAATAGAAATACACACCTTCTTGAACGGTAATAATGTTTTAGAATACATTTTCGAAGAGCACAAGGATCAGTAAACGGATTGGCAACTAGCCCAAACGAAGCATTGCCAAGCTTCTTCGTTCTCCTGAAATGATAGAGAGAATGTGTAGTTATTTGATTATCCACATTGTTCTCAACAGCTATCAACATGGAAACAACTTACGTGACAGTTTCTCCTCCGAGTCACTTCCCAACACTTGAACTATTACTGACACCATCACCGCCGCTTGTAATAGATAGTGGATGAGATATGATTTGTAGCGGTTCATGGACATGGCTTTCCTGTTCATTCTAGTGAGAGTGCAGTGTTTAAATAGATTTCTACGGTCCTGTAAACCAATGATCGACAAAATGTTTGTGAGTCAGGCTGTTCAGCCAAGCCAACCAATTACCGATTGGTACTTCAGATTGAAAATCTGCTTTCTTCAAAACACAACCGTTTTCTACCACCCACTCTATTTCTCACTTGTATGTCAACACTAATATCTGTTCGCTTCACATTCATTTGCTCACAACCACTAGTTATCGCCTGCGTTGTCCCTCACTATGAGTGAGCATCAGCACTATGCTGAGACTGAATTTCAGTCTTCGTTCGAGATCAACACTGATGAGATCAATGAATATGTTTGATGGGTAATGAATGTGACGGAGAATAATCATTGTAAGTGTGTGAACTGTGAATCTACACTTTCAGGCTTGAGTGTTTCTGTGACGAAACTATCATCTAATTAATGAGATTTATAACGTAAAATTAGGAATCAACATTATGACAGTGTTGATAATTGAGGTGATTTGATTTTTTCGTCTATATTTCGGAACTCATCTAATGAACACCCACAAAAGTAACATTAATTATGTGTGTGTAACAGTTTGGTGACTGTTCGTGAATCTGTATCATTAGCGAAGCGATCTCGTTCGAAATGTTCTCTCTCTAATTGAACTAGATTGCTGGTAATATTTTGAAATTTTGAAACAATACATTTGATTGAATAACCCCTTCCTTATGCTGCACAAATCCACCAAAATATATGCCGTTTCGTGTGTACTGTGTGAATTTATTCCATCAAACAGAGATGTCTATCATCATCGATGATAATATCGTTGTATTGCATTTTCCGATATTGTTAGTGTCGTTTTGTCTAGCGAAATCAATGACAGTACCCGTCACAGCTTTCTCTTAACTAAGAACGAGAGGCATTCAATGTGATTATTCTGTTTTGTTACACGTTTCACTCTATTGTATTGTAGAACGCTTCGTCTGTCCCATAAAAAATCTGCAAATAATTAATTACTCTCGCTAATTATGACAGCATTGCTCGCATTGTTGATATGACCTGACAGATGAAAACTTACGACTTTCTCTAATTTTTAAGTTGAAAACAGCAAATATTTGTTTTTTAAACTATTAGCGAACACTGAAAATTTATTGATCATTAGCTGTGAAAGCATGCTCATTGTTTGAAATGCAGTAGATTGAGAAAAAGCTTGATAAAGAATTCGGATAAAACGGTTCGGTAAACAGAATATTTTCTGTAAAATAAATTAGTGAAACGCTTCACAATGAGAGACGAAACCAGTGATGTAGAGCGTCGAGTTTAACAGAGCACCACATCACCCAAAATTTTCGTGTCCCATTCTCCGTCAATTCAGTAGTATCGTGGCCAGTCTCAACTTAAACACATTCCTCTATTTAATTCGATTTTAATTATTTGTAACAGAACTACAATGCAATCTCAAATCATCGAAAGACTACGGTCAAGGCATTGCAGTGTATGCACTAGTAACATTTATAATCATAACCATTACGTCACCTTACAATACATTTTCCTACCCGTTTCAAAATTGAAAGCATCTCGATCGAGGCTACTTGTCAAATTATTTGTTCCGTGAACAAATGAGCTGAAACGACTTGTTGCGAGTTGAAACGCAAACTGTTGCAAATCTGCAAAACACCAGCATTTTACTGTAGATCCCACGGAAGACCAGACGATTCTGATTAACAGAAATTCTCCCGGGAATCATGCTACATTTTGTAAACATCGGTCAAAAGTATTCAATGAACATAGATAGCAAAAAAGAAGGTCCACAAAAACTACTGATCATGAAGTAACGCAGCGAGTCAAAAAAGACCATGGAACACACAAAGGTAGATACAATCAGAAGAGTATTGCATTTTACAACAGAGAATGAGAGGGATGAACAATATACTTTTAGGGCATTCTTTTAGAAAAACCCTCCATGTATATACATTTGTGTTATGATATGACTGACGCTTTCTGTTCGATATTTTGGTAATCTATTTGATTCCATTTTGAGATTTTATCATTTGTATCTTGTTAGTATTTCTATATAATGTACTTGTATTGAAGTTTCCATGTTTCCTTCTGAACTATATATGTGTTGTTTAAATTTGATACTTAATATGGCTACAGCCATATTTGGATTTGATACTCTAGCAGTAACTGACTGGAAGCACTTGTTCTTCCAGTAACGGAACCTATTGTGGTAATTGAAAACTCGAAGGTGTGATATTGTTTTGGTAATTGTCTGAATTTCCCCTTTTCATTAAATATAGAACCGTTCTCTCCCAGAATTATCGTTTTTGGACTTGGACTGGGTGGGACACGTATGAACCTACACGTATAGGGTTGGAGCGGACTGCAAAAGTCAATTATACTTTAGAGTTCAAAACAATATTTCGAGGAGGATCGTTTGGATTTCTCATCGTTTACTATTTCTAGACAATATTTGGAAGAGGATAATGTAGATAACTGGTGTGAGCGTTTGGACTTATAACTCAATACTGATGAATGTGGCTGCATGTGTTTTGGAGACACGTCTGCCAAAATCAGTGTCACTCTCAGCAAGAAAGTACCTCCCGAACTCACATCAGTAACTGATCCAAGAGTGCACTACTCGAACAGCCTAAACTTCTCTAAACATATTTCTAACAAAGTTTCAGCAATGAGAAAAATGCTAGTTTACATACTTCGTAGCTTCCTACATAGAGAATCTGGAACATTTGTTTATAAACATGCGTTCAACCTATCGCTGTGTGCTGGTCATTCTTATTTTCCAACTTGAACCTACCTGATGTCAGTCAGTCAGTCAGTCAGTTGCAACGTAGAACTTCGTACGTATGTACATAAGTTCATGTTGCCATACCACATTATTAGTACAGAGACGCAAATGTCTAATCAAATCCCATAGTGATAAAGATGGTAGAGGTATTAATGTTATAATAAAGAAGACTAGGGTTTAAGATATTATTCAAAAAATATAATTCAGTGAGATAAGGTTAGAAAGACTAAGGAAGAGGTGTTGACGAATCCAGAAGATTAGGATTTGAGAGAGCTCAAAGAGTGGATGCACCTGCGCCATTGCAAACGATTTTGAGCCATGTCGTTCAAGGTTTCTAACCATTGATGACTTTCGTCTCGCGGACCCCAACCAGGTAGTCTACATCTACCAACATGACTCAGTCCACTTGTCAGTGACTTCATGCATTTCTGCCATGTTTTGGTCTGGCCGCCCCTAGCTTTCATCCAACCTACTCCTACACCACAAAACATAGCTCGTCGAGGCAGTCGGTGGTTAGCCATACGTAACACATGTCCCAACCACCTCAACTGATGAAGTTTCACCACTTCATCTATTGATCTGCCATCCTTACCTAGTACTCGTTTCCTAACGACAGCATTGCTTACTCGGCTGTCCCACGATATACGAGCAATGCTTCTTAAACATCTATGATCGAATACTAGTAACCTACGAACATCTTCTACTCTTAACGGCCATGTTTCACAGCCATATAAGAGAACGGAACGAACTGCTGCGCAGTACACCCGCCCTTTGGTTAGCGAACGGATATCACGCCTACGCCATAAGTGACGCAGGTTGGCAAAAGCCAATCGAGCTTTCTGTATCCGTGCTGAGATTTCGTCAGTCACCAAACCGTCAGCACTGATGAGACTCCCAAGATAAGTGAAGTGATCTACTCGCTCGACTACTTCACTCCCTATCACTAGTTCAGGTGCCGATGAAACCCAGTCTTGAAGCAACATTTTGCATTTCGAGGGGGAAAACCGCATCCCGAACATGCTTGCATTGTTGCTTATGGTAGTCAGAAGACTCTGCATTTTGTCAGCGTCTTCACCGAATAGAACTATGTCATCGGCATATTCTAGATCATTAAGCGACTTTCCTGGTAGAAGGTCAACCCCTGAAAAATCTGACGAGCTTAATGTTAACTCTAAGAGGATGTCTACGACAAAGTTAAACAAGAATGGAGAGAGCGGACAGCCCTGACGGACACCACTTGATGTAGAGAATTCAGATGACAGTTCGCCATATGCTCTCACCCGACCAGTGGTGTTCGAGTAGAGTGCTTGTATAAGGTTAATGTACTTCTTTGGTACACCTTTCAATGACAGACACTGCCACAGAACCTCACGATCCACTGAGTCGAATGCCGCCTTAAGGTCCAGGAACACGACTATTGTCGGACGTCTAAATGTGTGTCTGTGTTCCAGGACCTGTCGTAGTGTGAAGATGTGGTCTATGCAACCACGTCCAGGTCGAAAACCAGCCTGGTTTTCTCGAGTCTGCTCTTCGCGAGCTCTAGTTAGACGTCTAAGTATAATCGAGGCTAACAATTTAGAAACTATATTAGTTAAACTTATTCCCCTGTGATTGTCACAAGAGGACTTCTGTCCTTTCTTGTAGATTGGGACAATTAGCGACTGAGACCAGTCAGATGGGATTACGTCCATTTCCCAGATTCTACCTAGGATCTCGGTCAGTCTACCCGTTAAAACTGGACCACCATCCTTAAACATCTCAGGGGTAAGCCTATCGGGACCTGCCGCTCTACCTCTCCTTAGATTTCCTATAGCTTTCTCAACTTCATGTAAACCGGGAGGACTTAAATCGATTTGCCATTCAGGATGACTGGAGATCGTGGGCAACCGAAGAGTGGCTGAAGGCCAGTTGAACTGATCCCTAAAGTGTTCTGCCCATCGGTCCAGACTCCTAGATTGAGAATGGATAATAAGACCATCCTTTTCCGAGATAGTCTCACTTACATTCGGGTTCCTAATACCGGTTTCTTTGATAAGGCGGAAAAGTTGTCTAGTGTTGCCTATCGCCGCTGCCTTTTCCATCGCTTTTGCTTTCGCCACCCACCATTGTTCACGGTCGTTACGTAGGCTTTTTATAAGTCTGCACCTAAGCTGACTACGCTCTTCATCATGTTCAGAGTCAGGTGGGATGCGTTTTCGAGCATCCATCAGTTCGGTGGATGCGACTGAAATCCACGGCTTCATCCTAGCCTTATGGTTTACCTTGCTAGCAGATACCATTGCTGTTTCCATAGCCTTCTTGATATGATTCCAACCTGCTTCAGGATGGGAATCACTTGCATGATCGCCCAACTGTTTTTCTAGTTCCTCCTGAAATATTTTCTTAGCTTGATTATCATCAAGTAAAGCCCTAAGAGGCTTCCTTACGGTGTCTTTCCTACGTCCAGCAAGCCTCAAACAAATACGTGCTCGCACTAGGGCATGATCTGAATCTAGACATGTGCCCCAGAACGAGCGACAGTCCTCTATCGAACCCCTCCATCGGTGGCTGATGGCGATATGATCTAGTTGTGTCCAACGTTGAGACGACTTCGGGGGTCGCCAGGTCAAAAGGTGTTTTTCCTTATGCTTAAAATTAGTGTTTGCTAGAAATAGTTGGTTATCTGAGCACAGTTGCAACAGACGGTCGCCATTGTCTGTTCTTTGAGCCGCGAGACCGTAACATCCACCTAGGTGTCTTTCATTTTCACTTAGTCTACCTACTTGTGCGTTGAAGTCACCAGCCATTATAACTATATCAGAGCGCTTAACTTTTTGGAGGAGGTCCGAAAGCTTTCTGTAAAACTCATCTTTTACATCATCTGGGCTGCAGTCAGTGGGGGCGTAGGCTGATATGACGAAGAGGCAACGGCGAGTGTCCCTATCTTTCCGAGTCCTTACTGTCCCGTTCAGTCGGACGGCGCACAAGCGACTATCTACAGGGATCCAGTCAAGGAGAGATTGTTCTGCCCTACGACTCAATGCTATACCTACACCGGCGAGGCCCCTAGAAGCAGCATCAGGGCTACCGGATACACGAAGGGTGAATCGAGCTGCTTCTTCATCTTGACATGGTGAGGTCAAATGAGTGATGCTACTCGGATCCTGTATGCGCGTTTCCGAGACGCAGCACACATCGATGGAACGAGATTCTAAAGTCCTAGCTAAGGAAGCCTGTTGCCCTATTTGACACAATGTCCGTACATTGAATGCTCCAACATGTAGTTTGGAACGGGGTTTAAGGAGACCAGGAATGACGTTTCGCAAACTCGCATCGTTTGCATTAGCTGTGCACTGTAATAAATGAATGTGAGAAGAGTTAGTTGTGGAGATAAGAGAGTTATTAGGGAATTTAGGAAGGATTTGATTTTGAACAATTTGGTCTCGTGTGCTGTTGCGGGTATGAGGGCGGTTATCACTTCCCGGCTGCCCACACCGTGGAAGGTTGTTTCTTGACGAACCTGAAAAGGAAGATAGATTAGTGTTGGTGCGTGACCGCAGAGTCCAAGGGACAACTGCTTGAGGCCGGTCAGGCACGGCCTTTTTATGAGATGTTTTTTGAGGATTAGCTCCGTTCTTAAAGGCCCTTAGTGGGCACCCTTACCCAAGGAGACGGAAATCCGTGAGGTAGGGGAGGTGTGACATTTTTAGGGCCGACCTTTTCTAACCCTTCCTTCCTTGTGAGAAGGCAGCATCGCTGCAGATGCTGGTTGTCCGAGGGAAACACCTTACTGCTGTCACACCCCTCTACAGTCAGCAGTACGACTTCGCCCTCAGACCTTGAGTAGCTGCTTTTAGTCTCATCGTTCTCCAATCGACCTGCCTGACATGGTAGGACCTGCAGGAACATATGTTCCAGCCAGTATAGCTCGGTTGGGTCATCACGATAGGCAAGCCCGACCACCACGTCAAGGTAGCAGCTTCGGTCGGGACCTACCTGATGTAGTAAAGGTTGAAGAGTACAGAGGAATTTCTTGCGCAAAATACCTAAAATGAACTCACACACCGACTATCCCATCCGATGTCACGAATTTGAACTAGATCCACTCCGGAAAAGAAGGCTTAATTCCACTCTTATGCTTTACTTTATGCTCCTACACAAGCTAAAACACTCCTCTTGTAGTGTGCTCCTCATCCAAGGCCCATGTATACATTTCTTCCGAGATCAAGTATCCGAGATCAAACTTGAGAAGTATAATTTAAAAGCTGGTGAAAACGTCTTCCCCACTAATTAAGCTCTGATTTGCATTTGATTTTCTAATCTATGTTTCGCAACTCATCTAATTAACACCCACACATTAATTATATGTGTGCAACAGTTTTTAGTTACTGTTCGTGAATCTGTATCATTAGCGAAGAGATCTTGTTCGAAATGCTCTCTCTATTAAAAGTAGAATACCGACAAAATTTTAAAGTATTAAAACAATAAGATACATTGATTAACCAATTTAATATGCTGTACAAATCCACCAAAACGTATGCCGTTTCTTGTGTCCTGTGTGAACTTATTGCATTAACCAGTGTCGAATATATTTTGAAGGCTTTGTTTTGGAAAATCCCTCCATGTATATACATTTGTGTTATGATATGACTGACTCTTTCTGTTCGATATTTTGGAACTCTATCTACGCCAATGAACCTACACGTATCGGGTTGGAGCGGACTGCAAGTATATTATTATATTTCACACTGTGTGCGAATTTCTGGAGATTCAGTTGGATGCGTCTTTCTGCAGATCTCACAGAATTCAGTCCACTGAGTTAAAGTCTGTAGTCAAAATATTATACCACCGGTACATGTTTGTAATTTCAAATTGTTTAAACAGTTCATGATCGTTGATGTCATGACAAATACATTACAGAAATCCATGGTTTCATTATCTTTACAGAATCGAACTACAAGCCACAATACCAGTGATTACAATCCGACAGCTAGCTAAAAAGATAATAACCAGTTTAAAGAAATTAAAATATGACTGACGAACTAGGTGATTAAAAGTATCTAGGAAAAATTTACTATAGGTGAGCTGTTATTCTATAGGATATTTGTTGAAGTTTAAAATAAATCAAGAAAAACTTGGTAGCAAATGCCACTACACTATGAATCATTTCCTTCTCACTGCTGAATGAAAGTTTTCGTGAGGAAAATTTATTTACCCTTGAACTCTACCGAAGATCAGGCGTGCCTGAACATCTGATAAAGTTCGACAGACCAAAA
>OX103976.1:16237745-16271709 GCA_944470395.2 Schistosoma turkestanicum | reverse complement strand
GAGCATTTTTTGACACAACTGTCCAGATCTGCTTGTTACATGATTTCTTGGTGGTAAGTGAAACTAGTTCAAGGAAATTTATGCATGGTAGACGTGGTTGACTTGAAAACTAACATCAATATCATTGATTACTTATATCGTGCCATGTCATAAAGAGCCGTTAACAAACAATATGTTTTGCCCCACAGGTTATAATGTTTCTTCTGCAAATTATTCCGTTGCTTTGTGCAGCTACTATGATACACAGAATGTTTTGGAGTTGCACCGTTTTATTTTTCAAGTAGAGACTTATTGTCACCATCCAGTTCTTCTATTTCTCATAAATAAACGGACCATTGACATTGAGACGCAAAGTATGTAGAATCTTTTTGAATGTTTTGTTTTTTGGAAAATCCCTCCATGTTTATATATTTTTGTTATGACATGACGGACTCTTTCTGTTGACATTTTGGTTTTTAATTGATTCCAATTTCAGATTTTATCATTGTATATTGTTATTATTTCTATATTTTGTACTGATATTGAAGTTTTATGTTTGCTTCTGAACTGTACATATGTTGTTTAAATTTGATATAATATGGATACCGCCACATTTTTGGATTTGACACTGTGCGGTATAGGAGTTCACCTAATCTTCGGAACCTGGATACTCATTCAGAGTAATTTTGAATTGGAAGACGTAAAATTTGTTAGGTAACGTTTGTATTTCCATTTCTTCTCTATAAATAGACCATTTTCTCCTAGAATTATTGTGTTTTGATATTCGAATAACGGAGGGTGCGTATAACATACGTCTATTGGAATCGAATTGAACTGCTACGGTAGAAAATCCAATTACAGTCTCACAAATTGGAAACCAAGCCTACTACAGTCTGATTATTAAGAAGAATAAAGAAGCATTTGGAATTTTAATCGTTTATAATATTAAACTTCTTGGAAGAAGAACCTTGGATTACGTATCGTATTTTTTGTGATCGAACTGTATTTTGGAAAACGATTTTTGGATTTTGGATATTTCTTATTGGAAACTTACCTGTGGAATTCCTATATTTTGTAGTTGTTATTTATCTTCCGTTGAACTTCACTTAAAAATGAGCAACCGCAAGAAAACAAACACGAAGAGGGTGGAAGAGCTTGAAGAATCCCGAAATGCTAGGCAAGTCGTTGACGATTCTTGTTTAATGGGTTCCCACTTTATTCGTGATGATGTTATGTCTGATACTTATTATTGTAAGTCACCCTTAGAAGGCATTAAGGAACAAAGTTTAAGTGAGAGTTCTAAGGTACCAGAGAAGGATCAGATGCTTAGGACACCGATAGTAGGCTTAGAACTACCTAAGGTTGAACTCTCATTCTTTGAAGGCAATCCTCGCGACTACTTTAGATTCATTAGACAATTTGAAACGTTTATAGAACCCAGAGTTAAGGATGACAATTTGCGTTTATTATATTTAATTCACTACTGTAAAGGAAAGGCAAAAAATGCGATTGAAGGTTGTCTTATAATGGATCCACAAGTGGGATATAAGAGAGCTAAGGCTATTTTAAAACAGCTCTTTGGGCAATCACATGTAATAGCCCGTGAAACCTTAGAGGACTTGTTTAGAACCGGGAATGCAGATTATAATGATCCTGAAGAATTGACGAATTTGGCGATTAAAATGCAGAATGTGGCTTTAACCTTAGAACAGTTAAATTGTACAACGGAACTTCATTCCCTGGTTACTTTAGAACGAATAGTCAGGCTCTTACCTCGTCGAATGCAAGCCCAGTGGGCAGAGCTGGGAATCAAGTGGGACGAAGAGGAGAGAGAGCCTAATTTCAATGAGTTGACGGAATTTATTATGTCTCGTGCTAAGATAGCTAGTAGTAGGTTCGGAAGATTAGCTTATCGGGCTAAAACATGACATAATACGGAAGCTACTAGTGGTCTGCGTGTGAGACATGAGGATTCTTCGTTTCTACCTAACGCACGCCCGGAATATAAGAGAGTTGTCAATTGTATCAGAAAAATATACGCTGTTGAAAGCCGAGTATGTGACCGCGATGATTTAAAACCCCTTGATGCGTATACCAGTAAGAAGCCGGTTTGTGTAACAGATAAGATGGCTTTCTTAAGTATGGAAAAGAAAGAAAAAGGCGAAAAGTGTAGGCATCAAGATGGATCCGAGGTGTGTGATGATAAAAGCCTCTTAACTGCTCGAAAAGCCAGGAACGGTTATTTGGATTCGAGCAAACAGAGGTTAGTGAGTTCAGTAAATATGAATAAGGACAAAACAGGATTGGCTGGATGGAATAAAGCCTATGTTCGGAACCCTTCACGTAGGGTAAATTATATAACGGGACCTAGAGTTGATTCTAGGACAACAAGTGTAAATAGTGACACGGCACTTCATGTTGCTGAGCAATCAGGATGTTTGCGGGCTACTATATCTAGTTCTATAGAGCATCATGATACTAAAGCGGAAGATATTAGCAGCTCAGCGCGTCCTGCTGATGTTTGTTCACGGTCAACGGATGGACAGTTGTATACTGGTCCAAGTAGCAATAGCAACATTGATAGTGTTAGTGAAGGTGGTAGCATAGCTTTAAAGCCTGCATGCCAACTATCTTGCAACTTGTCATTAACTATGAATAGTCAGAACATCATTGTGGACAATAATAAACGTGATGGTAACGATAGTGGAATCACTACGGGTAGTGCAGTTTCTTCGGTTGATGTTGCTAATATAGCTTCCTTGTGTACTTCGAATCAAGACGAAATCGATTGTTTGAGCGTGGAGAATATAAGCGTCGGTGGCAATAGCTTAAGCCACAGTGATGGCGGTACTGTAAAGGCTAAGAAGCCTAGGAAACAACATGATGCTACTATTATTAAGAAGCCTAAACATCATTCTCTCTCGGATGCTATGACTAGCAATGGAAATAGTAGTCATCAGAATCTTAATAGTGACAGCGATAATAAGGAGACAGAAAGTGTGAGCAGTCCACTTATAGTGACTAGTCGATCAACTTCATCGAACGAGCCTTCTAGTGTTTTGACGTCATCGGACCTTGTCACGAATGTTAAGTTGATTGAGGATACACAAGGTTGTGTAACTGTAGGTGTTCCTACATCGGTTGACTGTCAGTCAAGTGATGATGAGAAGGAAGTGTCTGATGGTAACAGCCAGTCTACAGTGTTGCATGATAACGATGCTATTGATGTGAATATGTCTTGTGTCTCTGAAACGGAACATGGAGAACAACAAGTGAGTTTATCGGTTTTGGATTGTGACACTAATGCTGTTCTTTCATGTAGAGAGATGAGTTATACAACAATGGAAGAGTTTCACTCTACGGATGCTAGTGCAGACCGAAACGACGCGACCTGTCTGACACAATGGAATCATGATGATGTTGATAATAATCTGGATGTCACTGATGTGACAAATGAGTTACCGACGATGACGAATGCTGATCAAACCTCCTCTGTATCAGGAGATGGAGAGTTAGATATTGGTCCCATGTTATGCCACTTAAAGTCTTCGGGAGAAGAGGAAATGTCAAAATTGGAGATCCCACCCTTGCATATTATCTATTGGTCAAAAACTTCTGTTGATAAGTCAGCATCACGGACTTCATTGTATCTGCTGTCCGGAGCAAGTGGTGGTGGATTGACGACTCATACCCATGATATGGAATGTAGTTCCCGGATAGGATATGACCAGCTTTACGACGTGTTGTACATGTTCGTGTGGGTTAATTGGGTAAGGTTTATACTACCGTTAGGTCATGATACGATAGATAGGGGAATCAAAGGCCTGATGGGAAGGTATTGGTACCTAGTTAGCTTGATAGGTCATATCCATGTTGGAGGGCGGGTAGGCGTACTGCTGTAAGTCCTACACGTTCTTCCGGTGTGGATTAGGGGATGATTGGGAACCCTAAATTGAAGTGTTATTAAACGCTTGCCCTTTTTTAAATGGAGGGATTTTGCGGGCCGGTGTAGAATCTTTTTTGAATGTTTTGTTTTTTGGAAAATCCCTCCATGTTTATATATTTTTGTTATGACATGACGGACTCTTTCTGTTGACATTTTGGTTTTTTAATTGATTCCAATTTCAGATTTTATCATTGTATATTGTTATTATTTCTATATTTTGTACTGATATTGGAGTTTTATGTTTTCTTCTGAACTGTACATATGTTGTTTAAATTTGATATAATATGGATACCGCCACATTTTTGGATTTGACACTGTGCGGTATAGGAGTTCACCTAATCTTCGGAACCTGGATACTCATTCAGAGTAATTTTGAATTGGAAGACGTAAAATTTGTTAGGTAACGTTTGTATTTCCATTTCTTCTCTATAAATAGACCATTTTCTCCTAGAATTATTGTGTTTTTATATTCTAATCGGAAAATGCGTCCAACATACGTCTATTGGAATCGAATTGAACTGCTACGGTAGAAAATCCAATTACAAAGTATGAATTCCTTTACAAGGCTTCACTATGGGAAATAAGTACTTACTTATTCAAAACTATATTAATTTCAATCCTAGCGATGTTTCAACAGCCTCCTGATATGTTAACATTGAGATAAAAATAGGTAAGCTTAATCCTCATATTTATGCAGGAAATTAATAACATTGTTGTTATTGCGAGCTTGAAAGCTCATCATAACGATCGGAAAGATATATAATCGGAAAAGAAAGGTTCGGAAGAAAAGGGAAAAGTGTTGAAATTATGGTGAATTGTAGCCATTTAGAACGTTACGATAATAAAATCATATTGAAATTTTGACTGCCAGTCTGTCAAACTCTGTATGAGACCTCCTACTGGCACTATTCTAAATTATATATCTGCGGATTAAACAAGCTACTAACATATGTAGTTACAGTTATGTATGAATTAACCGCATCATGATTCAGGTCATTTGTGTAGGATAAGGAAGAACAAGCATCTCAGACTATTCTATAAAGTAGATAACGATTCTGTATATGAAAGTCGTGAGATTTTAACATTGGCTAGAGGTGATTCTACTTCTGATTTTTAGTTAAACCTCTAAGGTTGACACATCTTTTTGTTGTGTTTTAACTTATGAAAAGCTGCTTACCCACTTACAGATCTTGAACAGCATTTGCTGATTGGAATTAGGTAGCAAATGGACATCTTTTTCGCGATGCGATAGCCACACAGCTTAGCCAACATTTGGTCTGTCGAACTTTATCAGATGTTCAGGCACGCCTGATCTTCGGTAGAGTTCAAGGGTAAATAAATTTTCCTCACGAAAACTTTCATTCAGCAGTGAGAAGGAAATGATTCATAGTGTAGTGGCATTTGCTACCAAGTTTTTCTTGATTTATTTTAAACTTCAACAAATATCCTATAGAATAACAGCTCACCTATAGTAAATTTTTCCAAGATACTTTTAATCACCTACTTCGTCAGTCATATTTTAATTTCTTTAAACTGGTTATTATCTTTTTAGCTAGCTATCGGATTGTAATCACTGGTATTGTGGCTTGTAGTTCGATTCTATTAAGATAATGAAACCATGGATTTCTGTAATGTATTTGTCATGACATCAACGATCATGAACTGTTTAAAAAATTTGAAATTACAAACATGTACCGGTGGTATAATATTTTTACTACCGACTTTAACTCAGTAGACTGAATTCTGTGAGATCTGCAGAAAGACGCATCCAACTGAATCTCCAGAAATTCGCACACAGTGTGAAATATAATAATATACTTGCAGTCCGCTCCAACCCGATACGTGTAGGTTCATTCGCGTAGATAGAGTTCCAAAATATCGAACAGAAAGAGTCAGTCATATCATAACACAAATGTATATACATGGAGGGATTTTCCAAAACAAAGCCTTCAAAATAGATTCGACACTGGTTAATGCAATAAGTTCACACAGGACACAAGAAACGGCATACGTTTTGGTGGATTTGTACAGCATATTAAATTGGTTAATCAATGTATCTTATTGTTTTAATACTTTAAAATTTTGTCGGTATTCTACTTTTAATAGAGAGAGCATTTCGAACAAGATCTCTTCGCTAATGATACAGATTCACGAACAGTAACCAAAAACTGTTGCACACATATAATTAATGTGTGGGTGTTAATTAGATGAGTTGCAAAACATAGATGAGAAAATCAAATGCAAATCAGAGCTTAATTAGTGGGGAAGACGTTTTCACCAGCTTTTAAATTATACTTCTCAAGTTTGACCTCGGATACTTGATCTCGGAAGGAATGTATACATGGGCCTTGGATGAGGAGCACACTACAAGAGGAGTGTTTTAGCTTGTGTAGGAGCATAAAGTAAAGCATAAGTGTGGAATTAAGCCTTCTTTCCCGGAGTGGATCTAGTTCAAATTCGTGACATCGGATGGGATAGTCGGTGTGTGAGTTCATTTTAGGTATTTTGAGCAAGAAATTCCTCTGTACTCATTCAACATTCACTACATCAGATAGGTTCAAGTTGGGAGATAAGAATAAGCAGCACACAGCGATAGGTTGAACGCATGTTTATAAAGAAATGTTCCAGATTCTCTATGTAGGAAGTTACGAAGTATGTAAACTAGCATTTTTCTCATTGCTGAAACTTTGTTAGAAATATGTTTAGAGAAGTTTAGGCT
Source organism: Schistosoma turkestanicum (assembly GCA_944470395.2). NCBI lineage: Eukaryota > Metazoa > Platyhelminthes > Trematoda > Strigeidida > Schistosomatidae > Schistosoma > Schistosoma turkestanicum. Next base: position 16,265,065 of record OX103976.1, on the reverse strand, counting down.
GTTCGAGTAGTGCACTCTTAGATCAGTTACTGATGTGAGTTCGGGAGGTACTTTCTTGCTGAGAGTGACACTGATTTTGGCAGACGTGTCTCCAAAACACATGCAGCCACATTCATCAGTATTGAGTTATAAGTCCAAACGCTTACACCAGTTATCTACATTATCCTCTTCCAAATATTGTTTAGAAATAGTAAACGATAAGAAATCCAAACGATCCTCCTCGAAATATTGTTTTGAACTCTAAAGTATAATTGACTCTTGCAGTCCGCTCCAACCCAATACGTGTAGGTTCATACGCGTCCCACCCAGTCCAAGTCCAAAAATGATCATTCTGGGAGAGAACGGTTCTATATTTAATGAAAAGGGGAAATTCAGACAATTACCAAAACAATATCACACCTTCGAGTTTTCAATTACCACAATAGGTTCCGTTACTGGAAGAACAAGTGCTTCCAGTCAGTTACTGCTAGAGTATCAAATCCAAATATGGCTGTAGCCATATTAAGTATCAAATTTAAACAACACATATATAGTTCAGAAGGAAACATGGAAACTTCAATACAAGTACATTATATAGAAATACTAACAAGATACAAATGATAAAATCTCAAAATGGAATCAAATAGATTACCAAAATATCGAACAGATAGAGTCACTCATATCATAACACAAATGTATATACATGGAGGGTTTTTCTAAAAGAATGCCCTAAAAGTATATTGTTCATCCCTCTCATTCTCTGTTGTAAAATGCAATACTCTTCTGATTGTATCTACCTTTGTGTGTTCCATGGTCTTTTTTGACTCGCTGCGTTACTTCATGATCAGTAGTTTTTGTGGACCTTCTTTTTTGCTATCTATGTTCGTTGAATACTTTTGACCGATGTTTACAAAATGTAGCATGTTTCCCAGGAGAATTTCTGTTAATCAGAATCGTCTGGTCTTCCGTGGGATCTACAGTAAAATGCTGGTGTTTTGCAGATTTGCAACAGTTTGCGTTTCAACTCGCAACAAGTCGTTTCAGCTCATTTGTTCACGGAACAAATAATTTGACAAGTAGCCTCGATCGAGATGCTTTCAATTTTGAAACGGGTAGGAAAATGTATTGTAAGGTGACGTAATGGTCATGATTATAAATGTTACTAGTGCATACACTGCAATGCCTTGACCGTAGTCTTTCGATGATTTGAGATTGCATTGTAGTTCTGTTACAAATAATTAAAATCGAATTAAATAGAGGAATGTGTTTAAGTTGAGACTGGCCACGATACTACTGAATTGACGGAGAACGGGACACGAAAATTTTGGGTGATGTGGTGCTCTGTTAAACTCGACGCTCTACATCACTGGTTTCGTCTCTCATTGTGAAGCGTTTCACTAATTTATTTTACAGAAAATATTCTGTTTACCGACACGTTTTATCCGAATACTTTATCAAGCTTTTTCTCAATCTACTGCATTTCAAACAATGAGCATGCTTTCACAGCTAATGATCAATAAATTTTCAGTGTTCGCTAATAGTTTAAAAAACAAATATTTGCTGTTTTCAACTTAAAAATTAGAGAAAGTCGTAAGTTTTCATCTGTCAGGTCATATCAACAATGCGAGCAATGCTGTCATAATTAGCGAGAGTAATTAATTATTTGCAGATCTTTTATGGGACAGACGAAGCGTTCTACAATACAATAGAGTGAAACGTGTAACAAAACAGAATAATCACATTGAATGCCTCTCGTTCTTAGTTAAGAGAAAGCTGTGACGGGTACTGTCATTGATTTCGCTAGACAAAACGACACTAACAATATCGGAAAATGCAATACAACGATATTATCATCGATGATGATAGACATCTCTGTTTGATGGAATAAATTCACACAGTACACACGAAACGGCATATATTTTGGTGGATTTATGCAGCATAAGGAAGGGGTTATTCAATCAAATGTATTGTTTCAAAATTTCAAAATATTACCAGCAATCTAGTTCAATTAGAGAGAGAACATTTCGAACGAGATCGCTTCGCTAATGATACAGATTCACGAACACTCACCAAACTGTTACACACACATAATTAATGTTACTTTTGTGGGTGTTCATTAGATGAGTTCCGAAATATAGACGAAAAAATCAAATCACCTCAATTATCAACACTGTCATAATGTTGATTCTTAATTTTACGTTATAAATCTCATTAATTAGATGATAGTTTCGTCACAGAAACACTCAAGCCTGAAAGTGTAGATTCACAGTTCACTCACTTACAATGATTATTCTCTGTCACATTCATTACCCATCAAACATATTCATTGATCTCATCAGTGTTGATTTCGAACGAAGACTGACATTCAGTCTCAGCATAGTGCTGATGCTCACTCATAGTGAGGGACAACGCAGGCGATAACTAGTGGTTGTGAGCAAATGAATGTGAAGCGAACAGATATTAGTGTTGACATACAAGTGAGAAATAGAGTGGGTGGTAGAAAACGGTTGTGTTTTGAAGAAAGCAGATTTTCAATCTGAAGTACCAATCGGTAATTGGTTGGCTTGGCTGAACAGCCTGACTCACAAACATTTTGTCGATCATTGGTTTACAGGACCGTAGAAATCTATTTAAACACTGCACTCTCACTAGAATGAACAGGAAAGCCATGTCCATGAACTGCTACAAATCGTATCTCATCCACTATCTATTACAAGCGGCGGTGATGGTGTCAGTAATAGTTCAAGTGTTGGGAAGTGACTCGGAGGAGAAACTGTCACGTAAGTTGTTTCCATGTTGATAGCTGTTGAGAACAATGTGGATAATCAAATAACTACACATTCTCTATATCATTTCAGGAGAACGAAGAAGCTTGGCAATGCTTCGTTTGGGCTAGTTGCCAATCCGTTTACTGATCCTTGTGCTCTTCGAAAATGTATTCTAAAACATTATTACCGTTCAAGAAGGTGTTTATTTCTATTGACACAAAAATATTCTGCACTGGTGCATAACCGAAACATTTGCCGTACAATTCAATATTTATGTTGTGATTAAATTCTATGTAATATGACAGAATAATCTCATACTGTTTTATTCAACTCGAGTTCTCGCTTGTGTCGTGTCATTGTGATCCGTGGTATTTTCTTAGACTCGATCGTCTGCAACAAATTATATGTAGGGAATGTGATTGTCAAATACTAAGTCATGAAATTATACAGTAAGGTATTAAAAGTCAGTGCGTTGTGACGAAGTGATATGTGAGTGGTGACGCGTATGGGCAGTGGAGTGCATTCTTATCAGCCGGTTACAAGTTGAACCGTATCTATCGATCCAGTGAGTAACTTGACTATTTCAAGTAAATCCTGAAGAGATTTGTAGTCAACTAGAAGAATTTGATACTACTTCGGAGAGAGATATAGAGAATATTAGAATGCAGCTCTGAATTCGATATAGTTTCAATGTGTCAAGAGCTGATACTGTTAAAACTGGGTGCGAGTGAATTGACGCGTGCAGATTAATTAGTACAATCGACGGCCTCATCAAGAGGCTTTACGAACTCATGTGGTCCATTTGTCATGCGTATTTTTGACGATAGGCATACGTATTTTGGTAGACGTTTTCACTTGCTTTCAAATTATACTTCTCAAGTTTGACCTCGGATACTTGATCTCGAAGTAAGTGTGTACATGGGCCTTGGATGAGGACCACACTTCAAGAGGAGTATACTAGCTTGTGTAGGAGCATAAAGTAAAGCATAAGAGTGGAATTAAGCCTTCTTTCCCGGAGTGGATCTAGTTCAAATTCGTGACATCGGATGGGATAGTCGGTGTGTGAGTTCATTTTAGGTATTTTGAGCAAGAAATTCCTCTGTACTCATTCAACATTCACTACATCAGATAGGTTCAAGTTGGGAGATAAGATTGAGCAGCACTCAGCAATAGGTTGAACGCATGTTTGTAAAGAATTGTTCCAGATTCTCTATGAAGAAGTTTCGAAGTATGTAAACTAGCATTTTTCTTATTGTCGAAACTTTGTTGGAAATATGTTCAGAAAAGTTTAGTCTGTTCGAGTAGTGCACTCGTAGACCAGATTGTGATGTGAGTTCGGGCAGTACATTATTGTTGAGAGTGACACTGATTTTGGCAGATTTGTCTCCAAAACACATGCAGCCACATTCATCAGTATTGAGTTATAAGTCCAAACGCTTACACCAGTTATCTACATTATTGATTTCATACTGCATTGTTTCCGCTTTAGTATCATGATGCTCTATAGAACTAGATATAGTAGCCCGCAAACATCCTGATTGCTCAGCAACATGAAGTGCCGTGTCACTATTTACACTTGTTGTCCTAGAATCAACTCTAGGTCCCGTTATATAATTTACCCTACGTGAAGGGTTCCGAACATAGGCTTTATTCCATCCAGCCAATCCTGTTTTGTCCTTATTCATATTTACTGAACTCACTAACCTCTGTTTGCTCGAATCCAAATAACCGTTCCTGGCTTTTCGAGCAGTTAAGAGGCTTTTATCATCACACACCTCGGATCCATCTTGATGCCTACACTTTTCGCCTTTTTCTTTCTTTTCCATACTTAAGAAAGCCATCTTATCTGTTACACAAACCGGCTTCTTACTGGTATACGCATCAAGGGGTTTTAAATCATCGCGGTCACATACTCGGCTTTCAACAGCGTATATTTTTCTGATACAATTGACAACTCTCTTATATTCCGGGCGTGCGTTAGGTAGAAACGAAGAATCCTCATGTCTCACACGCAGACCACTAGTAGCTTCCGTATTATGTCATGTTTTAGCCCGATAAGCTAATCTTCCGAACCTACTACTAGCTATCTTAGCACGAGACATAATAAATTCCGTCAACTCATTGAAATTAGGCTCTCTCTCCTCTTCGTCCCACTTGATTCCCAGCTCTGCCCACTGGGCTTGCATTCGACGAGGTAAGAGCCTGACTATTCGTTCTAAAGTAACCAGGGAATGAAGTTCCGTTGTACAATTTAACTGTTCTAAGGTTAAAGCCACATTCTGCATTTTAATCGCCAAATTCGTCAATTCTTCAGGATCATTATAATCTGCATTCCCGGTTCTAAACAAGTCCTCTAAGGTTTCACGGGCTATTACATGTGATTGCCCAAAGAGCTGTTTTAAAATAGCCTTAGCTCTCTTATATCCCACTTGTGGATCCATTATAAGACAACCTTCAATCGCATTTTTTGCCTTTCCTTTACAGTAGTGAATTAAATATAATAAACGCAAATTGTCATCCTTAACTCTGGGTTCTATAAACGTTTCAAATTGTCTAATGAATCTAAAGTAGTCGCGAGGTTTGCCTTCAAAGAATGAGAGTTCAACCTTAGGTAGTTCTAAGCCTACTATCGGTGTCCTAAGCATCTGATCCTTCTCTGGTACCTTAGAACTCTCACTTAAACTTTGTTCCTTAATGCCTTCTAAGGGTGACTTACAATAATAAGTATCAAACATAACATCATCACGAATAAAGTGGGAACCCATTAAACAAGAATCATCAACGACTTGCCTAGCATTTCGGGATTCTTCAAGCTCTTCCACCCTCTTCGTGTTTGTTTTCTTGCGGTTGCTCATTTTTAAGTGAAGTTCAACGGAAGATAAATAACAACTACAAAATATAGGAATTCCACAGGTAAGTTTTCAATAAGAAATATCCAAAATCCAAAAATCGTTTTCCAAAATACAGTTCGATCACAAAAAATACGATACGTAATCCAAGGTTCTTCTTCCAAGAAGTTTAATATTATAAACGATTAAAATTCCAAATGCTTCTTTATTCTTCTTAATAATCAGACGGTAGTAGGCTTGGTTTCCAATTTGTGAGACTGTAATTGGATTTTCTACCGTAGCAGTTCAATTCGATTCCAATAGACGTATGTTATACGCACCCTCCGTTATTCGAATATCAAAACACAATAATTCTAGGAGAAAATGGTCTATTTATAGAGAAGAAATGGAAATACAAACGTTACCTAACAAATTTTACGTCTTCCAATTCAAAATTACTCTGAATGAGTATCCAGGTTCCGAAGATTAGGTGAACTCCTATACCGCACAGTGTCAAATCCAAAAATGTGGCGGTATCCATATTATATCAAATTTAAACAACATATGTACAGTTCAGAAGCAAACATAAAACTTCAATATCAGTACAAAATATAGAAATAATAACAATATACAATGATAAAATCTGAAATTGGAATCAATTAAAAAACCAAAATGTCAACAGAAAGAGTCCGTCATGTCATAACAAAAATATATAAACATGGAGGGATTTTCCAAAAAACAAAACATTCAAAAAAGATTCTACATACTTTGCGTCTCAATGTCAATGGTCCGTTTATTTATGAGAAATAGAAGAACTGGATGGTGACAATAAGTCTCTACTTGAAAAATAAAACGGTGCAACTCCAAAACATTCTGTGTATCATAGTAGCTGCACAAAGCAACGGAATAATTTGCAGAAGAAACATTATAACCTGTGGGGCAAAACATATTGTTTGTTAACGGCTCTTTATGACATGGCACGATATAAGTAATCAATGATATTGATGTTAGTTTTCAAGTCAACCACGTCTACCATGCATAAATTTTCCTTGAACTAGTTTCACTTACCACCAAGAAATCATGTAACAAGCAGATCTGGACAGTTGTGTCAAAAAATGCTCACTAGTGACTTCTTGAGCTACAGCGTTAAAAAAAACAATGAGTGAAATATCACCAAAGTATCAGATCACTGTGCCTTTGTTATTATATTCTGTATATCGACGTAATTTCTAATAATTTAATAATAGTAATAGCAATCTATCTCTAAATAACAACATGTTACAAGAAGCATGCCAATTTACAGGCAAGATCAAAATATTGAAATCGCTAATATGTTTACTGTAAAAGACTGTTCAGTTAGATCGATGATGATTCACAAGATACATTGGTTTGTTAAAGGGTGCTAATATTTTCCTCATAAAATTGTAGATAATGTTTCAGACTCTGAAATGTGCAATACGATAGTTGATGTGAATTATGTCGGTTGCGTTGTTATGAACCACTGGTGGTTGACAAATAACGCAAGGTAAATCCAGGTCTGCATATAACGAAAAATGATGAGATAAATGTGCAATGATCTTCTTGTTGAGATTCGTCAGACAATAAGTTTACAGGCTCCTGGGTAAAGTAACCAAGTCTTTGGCAAGTATCAAGGCTAACATTTAGAGGTAGAATGAGGTGCTGAAAAAGAGAAAGAGAGAGAAATAATCGGAGAGCAGAACGAAAAAATTCTTGTTTGAAGCTGCATCATGGCTCAGTAGATACTTGTTGGATAAAACAAAGTTATGATTTTTCAGAACTTTCAGAACAATAATTGTGGGTAGGTTAATGAACACGAGTCACTAGAAAGACAATGAATGTGCAAGTAATGTTATATCCGACAACAAGCACTAATTTCGTAAATGTAAACAGATAGACAAAATGTAAACACACAGACTGTCAATGTTGATGATTATGTAAAAACAACGTTAGTTCCAGAGGTCACACTATTTTTTATGTTATGGTGTTGTTCGATAGGAACGATTGTGGTCATCACAAGAGAACTTATTCTTACAATTAGTATGTAAGTGTTGGCCTAATATGTGTCAAACGAAACGCCAACAGTGCTCAATGACTGCCATTTAAAGCTGTGTCTGACAACAAGCACTAATTTCGTAAATGTAATCAGACATTTGATGTGCAAAACTTTGCTGAGTAGGAAACTTATTGTAAAACAAGGAGCAATGGAATTTCGTCAATGTCGTATGTCTTACTAGAGAGCTTTCTAATAAATCAATATGTGACATTCAATATGATTATTCTGTTTCATGACACGTTTCACTCTATTGTATTGTAGAATGCTTCGTCTGTCTGGAGAAAAATTAGCAACTAATCAATCACTCTCGCTAATGACGATAGCAGTGCTCACATGGTTGATATGACCTGACAGATGAAAACTTACAAATTTTTCAAATTTTTAACTTGAAAGCAACTAATGTTAGTTTATTAGTACGCAAAAAAACATAGAAAATTCATTGATCATTTGCTCTGAAAGTGTATGATCATAGTTCCAAATGCATTAGATATAGCACACACACTTGACAGACTAATCAAATAAAATGTGTCAGTAAACAAAATATTTTCTGTGAAATGAATTAGTAAAGCGCGTGACAATGAGAGTGGTGCGCTGAATTTTAGGACTGGTACATTTGAGGGAAATGGATATTCACCATGCTAATTCTGTTTACTAACTCGTTTAGTTCGTCTATCAGTGCATTTGACTCGATCTTAAGTAGACAGGACAGATGAGTGTAATCTTTATACAATTACAGTGATAAAGTTATTCGGGTGTTTGAACACTTTAGGTTCATTTGTTGCATGTTGGAAATTATTGAACACATGTCCGTATTTTAACGTCTCCCTTTCATCCACTATTGTTGAACCGTTACACTGCTTAAATCACTGCACACGGTTCTCTCGATGTGTCCGTATTTGTGTAGAGGAAATTAAGATTCCGGGAACAACAATCGATTTGTGTTCTATTTACCAATTAGACATACGTTAGACAACCATTCTTGTGGTAATACTACACTACTTTAGTATTTCATAAATACTGTGTGCATAGTTTTATAGTCCTATCAGTGATTGTAAAAACTACACCTATCACTGGATCGATAATTAACAATTTCGTCAACCTTTATTTAATATACAGTTCACTTCTCCAACCAATGATGATTGTAGATATCGCATACACTGATATGAATTGAAAAAGAAAACCAGTGTTGTGGAGCATCGAGTCCATCCAAATGCCCAGTAATCCAGATTTTCGTATCCCATTCTCTGTCAATGCAGTAGTGTCGTGGGAGCTCATCACTTCTTTGATGGCCATTCTCACCTTAAACACATTCCTCATTTGATTAGATTTTAATTATTTGTAACAGAACTACAATGCAATGTCGAATTATCAAAGGACTACCGTCTAGACATTGCAGTTTATGCACTGGTAACATTTATAATCGTGACCGTTACATTAACTTTACAATACCTTTCCTTACCCCTATCCAAAACCGAAAGCAGCTCGATGAGCCTACTTGTGCAATGATTTGTTCCGTGAACAAATGAGCTGCAACGACTTGTTGCGAGTTCAAACGCTCAACCACTTCCAGACTGCAAACCGTTTGCAACTCTGCAATACATCAGCATTTTACTGTAGACACCACGAAAGACCTGGCGATTCCGCCCAACAGAAATTCTCCTATGAAACATGCTACACTCTGTAACCATCCGCTCAAACTACTCAACGAACCTAGATAGCAACGGAGACTGTCCACTACTACTTCTACTCATGCTGTTACTCAGCCTGTAAAAGTAAACCTTGGAACTCACAAAGGGCGATACACTCAAACCGGTAGTACCTTTTACAATAGTTGATGGGATGGTCACGGTAAAATACGGCCAAGTCTTCATTGATATTCAACGTGCTTAATATGATTTTAAGTTTTAAAACACCTAAATTACTTTATCACTGTAATAATTTATAGGTCAAACATTTCTTTTTCTCATCGTCCGTTGCTTGCAGATGTTGGATGTAATCTACACATTATAACGGACGATGAGAAAAATGATATATTGATGTCTAAATAATTGCAGTGAAAAAGTAATTCGTGTGTTTAAACACTTCACGTTCATTTGTTGCCCGTTGAAAATTACTGAACATGTGTCCGCCTTTCATCTTACCCTTTCATCCATTATTGTATAAGGTACTACTGGATAGGACAGAGATTAGATAATGCCTCAGATTAGAGCTAAAAGAGTTGTGACTTCCAAGTTCACTTTCACATTCTGAGTAACAGCATGAGTAGAAGTAGTAGTGGACAGTCTCCGTTGCTATCTAGGTTCGTTGAGTAGTTTGAGCGGATGGTTACAGAGTGTAGCATGTTTCATAGGAGAATTTCTGTTGGACGGAATCGCCATGTCTTTCGTGGTGTCGGCAGTAAAATGCTGATGTAAAATACGGACATGTGTTCAATAATTTCCAACATGCAACAAATGAACCTAAAGTGTTCAAACACCCGAATTACTTTATCACTGTAATTGTATAAAGATTACACTCATCTGTCCTGTCTACTTATGATCGAGTCAAATGCACTGATAGACGAACTAAACGAGTTAGTAAACAGAATTAGCATGGTGAATATCCATTTCCCTCAAATGTACCAGTCCTAAAATTCAGCGCACCACTCTCATTGTCACGCGCTTTACTAATTCATTTCACAGAAAATATTTTGTTTACTGACACATTTTATTTGATTAGTCTGTCAAGTGTGTGTGCTATATCAATGTAATAATTTATAGGTCAAACATTTCTTTTTCTCATCGTCCGTCCTATGTGTACACTTCATCTACCACGTGTAAGCAACAGCATAAGTAGGACTAACCGATCGCTGAAGTGAGATTCAACCATGAACAAACCATCGGTGAAAGTAGTGTAATTACGAAATATGTTGTTAGCATCAAGTGAAATTTATCACAAATACAAAGTGTTTTCCCGTCTACTTAAGATCGAGTCAAATGCTCTAGTAATAGAATGAAACGAGTTAGTAAACAGAATTAGCATGGTGAATATCCATTTCCCTCAAATGTACCACCACTCTCATTGTCACGCGTTTCACTAATTTATTTCACAGAAAATGTTCTGTTTACTGACTCGTTTTATTTGAATACTTTATCAAGTGTTTGCTCTATCTAGTGCATTTCAAACAATGAGCATGCTTTCACAGCTAACGATCAATGAATTTTCAATGTTCGCTATTAGTTTAACAAACAAACATTTGCTGTTTTCAACTGAAAACTAGAGAAAGTCGTAAGTCTACATCTGTCAGGTCATATCAACAATGCGAGCAATGCTGTCATCATTAACGAGAGTAATTGATTAGCTGGTGATTTTTTATCAGACAGACGAAGCGTTCTACAATACAGTAGAGTGAAACGTGTGAAAAATTAGAATAATCTTATTTAATGTCTCTTTTTCACAGTGTGCGTTTACAGAAAGCTCACTCGTAAGACGAAATTCCATTATTACTTGTTTGGTGATTCGTTTCCTACTGCGCATCACATAGCATTCGGACTAGGTAGAAACGTACGTGACATTCTCCACCGCAGGGATATACATGTTGGAAAGATAAGTATGCGATTTCCAAGTGTCGGCCTTGTGAACTTTCCGAATAGTGTCAGCTTTGCCTCAGTTGGTAATAACTTCTGATATATGATCCCCATCAGCTGTCTAGATTTAGGGATAATAGAAGAGTCATGTTCTTCAAATTTCAGATCATGTGTTGATATGGCTCTTTATTTTCGTAATTATATCGTTAATTCATGGTGATCCTTACTAAAATGCGTGCTATTACATCTGTTGTGGCTAAAAGGTAACTTCCATGTTCCGCTCGAGGTAGATAATTTGTCTGAGTCATTAGTAATCCTGGTTATATGTTCGTCCAAATGTTCAGTCTTATAGCTGCATACTATTTTGAGATCAAACTCATATGAGTATGATATCATTTATGTACAAATGAATTAAGGGGGGACAAAACCTACTTCCCTAGATGTCTCTACTGGGTTTTGGTCTCGGTCTCGTATGTACGACCTATGCTACGACAAACTGTTTTGAAGACGTCTAAGTGTATGATCTAGCATATATAAGTCTTAGGAAATTCTGTGTCCGCAGAATCGTAATGTTGAAACGTGTCAAAAATAAGAATAATCCTATTTAATTACGACTGTTCACAGTGTGCGCTAACAGAAAGCTCAATGACAAGACAGAAAAACTGACAAAATTCCATAGACTCCTGCATGGTGAGGAGGTTCCTATTCTTTAAAGTTTTGCACATCAAATATCTGTTTACACATACGAAAATAGTGTCTACCGTAAGACACAGTTACAAACGGCATTCATTGAGCACTGTTGACGTACGAAATGACGCATATAATGACAACACTTAGATAATGTTTGTGTGAAAGATTTCGCCTGTGATGAACACAATCGTTCCTATCGAATACCACCATAACATTGACAATCGTGTGATCCCTTGATCTAACGTTATTATTCCCATAGTCATCATCATTTGGAAGTCTATGTGAGTTAGTCTGACAGACAAACTAAAGAGATCGTAATATCAACGACAAACCATTTTCTACTATCTCCCTATTCAATCCAATTGTTGCGACTTCGAAGGCTCTCCCGCTAAACAATTCTAACGGGTGCTGTAATTAATTCCGATACACCTAAGGACACTAGCAATATTGTGAAAGCAATAGCATGATATTATTACTGACGATAATCGATGTCTCTGGTTAAAGCAATAAGTTCACACACACAAGGAACGGCATACATTTGAGTGGATTTGTGTAGCATATTAAATAGGTTAATCAATGTATCTTATTGTTTTAATATTTTAAAACGTTACCAGTATTCTACTTCAAATGGAGAGAACATTTCGAACGAGATCGATTCGCTAATGATACAGGTTCACGAACAGTTACCAAACTGTTACACACACATAATTAATGTTACTTTTGTGGGTGTTCATTAGATCAGTTCCGAAATATAGACGAAAAAATCAAATCACCTCAATTATCAACACTGTCATAATGTTGATTCTTAATTTTACGTTATAAATCTCATTAATTAGATGATAGTTTCGTCACAGAAACTCTCAAGCTTGAGAGTGCTGTTTCAGAGTTCACAATCTTACAATGATTATTCTCCGTCACATTCATTACCCATCAAACATATTCATTGATCTCATCAGTGTTGATTTCGAACGAAGACTGACATTCAGTCTCAGCATAGTGCTGATGCTCACTCATAGTGAGGGACAACGCAGGCGATAACTAGTGGTTGTGAGCAAATGAATGTGAAGCGAACAGATATTAGTGTTGACATACAAGTGAGAAATAGAGTGGGTGGTAGAAAACGGTTGTGTTTTGAAGAAAGCAGATTTTCAATCTGAAGTACCAATCGGTAATTGGTTGGCTTGGCTGAACAGCCTGACTCACAAACATTTTGTCGATCATTGGTTTACAGGACCGTAGAAATCTATTTAAACACTGCACTCTCACTAGAATGAACAGGAAAGCCATGTCCATGAACTGCTACAAATCGTATCTCATCCACTATCTATTACAAGCGGCGGTGATGGTGTCAGTAATAGTTCAAGTGTTGGGAAGTGACTCGGAGGAGAAACTGTCACGTAAGTTGTTTCCATGTTGATAGCTGTTGAGAACAATGTGGATAATCAAATAACTACACATTCTCTCTATCATTTCAGGAGAACGAAGAAGCATGGCAATGCTTCGTTTGGGCTAGTTGCCAATCCGTCGACACAAAAATATTATGGACTGTTGAGTGGTGAATAACCAAAACATTTGCCGTACAATTCAATATTTATGTTTTGATTAAATTCTATGTAACATGACCGAATAATCTCATACTGTTTTATTCAACTCGAGTTCTCGCTAGTGTCGTGTAATTGGGATTTGTGGTAATTTCTTAGACTCGATGCACTTTAGCACATTATAGGTAGAGAGTGTGATTATGAAATATTTGGTCATCAAAATAAGCAGTCAGAATACCGGATTGACTATCCCGCGGTTATAAAATCGAAATAAACCCATGATCCAAGGTTTAATTGAAGGAGACATTATGCATTAGCTCTGGAGGTTGACAAGTTCTGGTGATATTCTGTTGCATAACGGCTTCTATGACAAAATCCGATTCATCAACCGTTATACTGAGCGTGGCTGATGGGTCAGGATGAGCGAAGAGTGTTGCTTGAGCTAAAGCTGTCTTCGTCTCTGAAAAAGCGGTACGCGCTGCATCGTTCAATTCTAATTAGCGTGGGTTTCGGAGTATGTCACTGCTTCTATGTATCATGTACATATTTCGGCAAAAGTGCCGGAATGTTTGATCCTGCCATTTTAACAAGTATGGATGATATCTCATCCGCACCACAGCCTGCATTGGTTTTGAGGGTTTTAATGGCGGCCTGAATATTGCCAAGGTATGATGATTAGAAGTATGTGAATCAAGAACTACGGGATGAGCACGAACAAATGTACTGTATTTAGAATTCGAAATCAAGCATTCAACAACAACAAGAAGTCACTAGTTCATTCAAACACCACATCCGCCACAGCTTAAATTGGAATCAAAGTGTCTGTAATCAATTGTACATCTTCTTCTCAAATTCATCCTGTGTCTGTCCGACAGTGTATTGGATAAAGGCTCTGTATTATCTAGGATGCTCTCATTAGTATTAGAATTAACAACCGAAATTGGAACAGACTCACCTGGTTCCTGGAATTGTATTGGATCAACATGTCGATTGTGTGTACTTAAGTCAATGATATCTAGAAGTCGCACCATAGATTTCCCGACATTCTTCAGAACAGTCCCCGTGGATGGTCAAAGATCATTGCCACGATAATATGTAACTTCTGCAGACTCCAAACATCTCATATTCGACCGAAGAATTCGTACTTTTAATAGCTTTGATGGAGTCTCTTTCGTCACCGAATAACTGGCATTTCTATATTGCAGTAGAAAGGTATCTACTCCCCTCTGCAGCTCATTAAATGTTGAGGCGGCAATAGAAGCAATAGCAGTTTTCAACGTCCTGACAAAAGTTTCTGCCTGACCATTGGAACAAGGATGTCTGGGAGCAGTAAACAGATGTTTGCACCCTATACCATTTAACCAGGTAGTGACTGCATCTGCAGCAAAATGAGTGCCGTTATCAGTCACTAACACCATTGGAACCCCTTCTCGACCAAACACCTTTCTTAATGCTTGAATTGTGAAGTCAGAATTTGGTGAAGTTGTGAAAAAAACTTCAGGCCACTTTGAAAAACAATCGATGACTACAAGCGCATAGTATTTGCCAAGAAACGGGCCACAATAGTCTGCATGAATTCTCTGCCAGGCCTCCGACGATACTGGCCATGGAGTCCACTTCGAATGCTGATTTTTCAGCTTATGACACTTTTTGAAATTGTTTGCTGAACGACAAATATCTGCATTCATCTCTGGCCACCAACACGTGAGCCTCGCCAAGGACTTTATTTTCTCAACACCTAAATGTCCACTATGAAGATCTTCCAGGGCAGCTTTACGCAATGAAGGAGGAATAACAACGCAATCATTTAAACACAAAATACCATCAGGAGTAGTGAATAGCTCATCCAGCCTTGAAAAATAGATAGGGAATCCGCATTTCAGATTAGCATTCCAACCTCTCCGTATAGCATTAATTATACATCCAAAGTTTCTACGAGTTTCTCTAATGAGATCTGGACGTTTCACTGGTAAGGGTTGCACCAACAAACAGTCTGAAGTATTAACAGGTTTATCTTGTAATAACTGTCGAGATATGTAGTCAACATGTTGAATTTGCTTGACACTCCTGTGCTGAACCGTATAGTCGTAGGCACTCAAAGCAATACTCCATCGTTGAACCATAGCAGCTGAGGCACGTGCTAAGGATTTTTCAGGATGATAAATAAACTGCAAAGCCTCATGATCAGTACCAATAGTGAATTTCTTTCCGAATAAATATTTTTGAAGTCTTTTAACAGCCCAAATGGAAGGAAATTGTATTTGAACAGACAAAAAGGAGTATTAATTGTCGTCAAAATAGATGAGGATTGATCTAAAGGGATTTGAAGATAAGCATCTCTTAGGTCAACTTTCGGGAACACGTTAGAACCATGAAGTCGATTTAGGATATCTTCAGCCTCTACCGTCGTGCATGTTTGCTTCAACAAACGGGAGTTCAATGTTAGTCTATAGTCCCGACCGTAGCTGCTACCTTGACGTGGTGGTCGGGCTTGCCTATCGTGATGACCCAACCGAGCTATACTGGCTGGAACATATGTTCCTCAAGGTTCTACCATGCCAGACAGGTCGATTGGAGAACGATCAGATTAAAAGCAGCTACCCAAAGTCTGAGGGCGAAGTCGTACTGCTGACTGCAGAGGGGTGTGACAGCAGTAAGGTGTTTCCCTCGGACAACCAGCATCTGCAGCGATGCTGCCTTCTCACAAGGAAGGGTTAGAAAAGGTCGACACTAAAAATGTCACACCTCCCCTAACTCACGGATTTCCGTCTCCCTGGGTAAGGGTGCCCACTAAGGGCCTTTAAGAACGGAGCTAATCCTCAAAAAACATTTCATAAAAAGGCTGTGCGTGACCGGCCTCAAGCAGTTGTCCCTTGGACTCTGCGGTCACGCACCGACACTAATCTATCTTCCTTTTCAGGTTCCTCAAGAAACAACCTTCCACGGTGTGGGCAGCCGGGAAGTGACAACGGCCCTCATACCCGTAACAGCACGCGAGACCAAATTGGTCAAAATCAAATCCTTCCTACACCCCCTAGTACCTCTCTTATCTCCACGACTAACTCTTCCCACATTCATTCATCACAGTGCACAGCTAATGCAGACGATACGAGTTCGCGAAACGTCGTTCCTGGTCTCTTGAAACCTCCCTCTAGACTACATGTTAGAGCTTTTAATGTACGGACATTGTGTCAAATAGGGAAACAGGCTTCCTTAGCTAGGACTTTAGAAGCTCGTGCCATCGATGTATGCTGCGTCTCGGAAACGCGCATACAGGATCCGAGTCGCGTCATACTCTTAGCAACAACATGTCAAAATAAAGAAGCAGCTCGATTTACTCTTCGTGTATCCGGTAGCCCTGGAGCTGCTTCCCGGGGTCTTGCTGGTGTAGGCATAGCATTGAGTCGTAGGGCAGAACAATCTCTCCTTGACTGGATCCCAATAGATAGTCGATTGTGCGCTGTCCGACTAAACGGGACAGTAAGGACTCGGAAAGATAGGGACAATCGCTGTTGCCTCTTCATCGTATCTGCCTATGCCCCCACTGAATGCAGTTCAGACGAGGTTAAGGATGAGTTTTACAGAAAGCTTTCGGACCTCCTCCAAAAAGCTAGGCGCTCTGATATAGTAATAATGGCTGGTGACTTTAATGCTCAAGTAGGTAGACTAAGTGAGCAGGAGAGACACCTAGGTGGATGTTATGGTGTCGCGGCTCAGAGAACAGACAATGGTGACCGTCTGTTGCAAACATGCTCAGACAACCGCCTATTCTTAGCAAACACTAACTTTAGGCATAAGGAGAAGCATCTGTTGACCTGGCGACCTCCAAAGTCGTTTCAACGTTGGACTCAACTAGATCACATCGCCATCAGCCACCGATGGAGGGGTTCGATAGAAGACTGTCGCTCGTTCTGGAGCACATGTCTAGATTCAGATCATGCCCTAGTGCGAGCGCGTATTTGTTTGAGGCTTGCTGGACGTAGGAAAGACACCGTAAGAAAGCCTCTTAGGGTTTTACTTAATAATAATAAGGCGAAGAATTTATTTCAGGGGGAACTGGAAAGAGAGTTAGGCGACCATATAAGCGATTCCCATCCGGAGGCAGGTTGGAATGATATCAAGAAGGCTGTGGAAACAGCAGTGATATCTGCTAGTAAGGTTGACCATAAGGCTAGAATGAAACCGTGGATCTCAGTAGCATCCACCGATCTGATGGATGCCCGAAAACTCATCCCACCTGGCTCTGAACATGATGAAGAACGAAGTCAACTTAGGCGCAGACTTATAAAAAGCCTACGTAACGATCACGAACAGTGGTGGGTGGCGAAAGCAAAAGCGATGGAAAAGGCAGCGGCGATCGGCAACAGTAGACAACTTTTCCGACTTATCAAGGAAACTGTTATTAGGAATCCTAGTGTAAGTGAGACTATCTCAGAAAATGACGGGACTATTATTTATTCTCAATCCAGGAGACTGGATCGATGGGCAGAACACTTTAGGGATCAGTTCAACTAGCCTCGAGCCACTCTTCAGTTACCCACGATCTCCAGTCATCCTGAATGGCAAATCGACGTAAGTCCGCCTAGTCTTAATGAAGTTGAAAAAGCGTTAGGAAATCAGAAGCGAGGACGAGCTGCAGGTCCTGATAGACTGACCCCTGAGATATTTAAGGATGGTGGTCCAGTTTTAGCAGCTAGATTGACTGAGATCTTAGGTAGAATCTGGGAACTGTACGTAATCCCATCCGACCGGTCTCAATCACTAATTGTCCCAATCTATAAGAAAGGACAGAAGTCCTCTTGTGACAATCACAGAGGAATAAGTCTAACTAATATAGTATCTAAAATATTGGCCTCAATAATACTTCGACGCTTAAAGAAAGCTCGTGAAGAGCAAACTCCAGAAAACCAGGCTGGTTTTCGACCTGGACGTGGCTGTATAGACCACATTTTCACACTACGACAGGTCCTGGAACACAGACACACATTTAGGCGTCCTACAATAGTTGTTTTCCTGGACCTTAAGGCGGCATTTGACTCTGTGGATCGTGAGGTTCTGTGGCAGTGTCTGTCATTGAAAGGTGTACCAAAGAAGTACATCAACCTCATACAAGCTCTCTACTCAAACACCACTGGTCGAGTGAGAGCTTATGGCGAACTGTCACCGGAATTCTCTACTTCAAGTGGTGTCCGTCAGGGATGTCCACTTTCTCCATTCTTGTTTAATTTTATCATAGACATGCTCCTAGAAATTACCTTATCCTCGTCTGAATTTTCAGGAGTAGACCTTTTACCAGGTGGCTCGCTTATTGACTTAGAATATGCCGATGACATTGTCCTACTTGCTGAAGATGCTGAAAAAATGCAGAGTCTTCTGACTACCCTAAGCAACAATGCAAGCATGTTCGGGATGCGGTTTTCCCCCTCGAAATGCAAAATGTTGCTTCAAGATTGGGTTTCATCGGCACCTGAACTATTGATAGGGAGTGAAGTGGTCGAACGTGTAGACCGCTTCACTTATCTTGGGAGTCTCATCAGTGCTGATGGCCCGGTGACTGACGAAATCTCGGCACGGATACAGAAGGCTCGATTGTCTTTTGCCAACTTGCGTCACTTATGGCGTAGGTGAGATATCCGTTTGCTGAATAAAGGACGAGTGTACTGTGCAGTGGTTCGCTCCGTCTTACTTTATGGCTGTGAAACATGGCCAGTGAGAAAAGAGGATATTCGTAAGTTACTGGTTTTCGATCATAGGTGTCTTCGAAGCATTGCTTGTATATCGTGGGAAAACCGAGTGAGCAACGCTGTTATTAGGAATCGGGTGCTAGGTAAGAATGGCACATCAATCGATGAAGTGGTAAAACTTCATCAGTTGAGGTGGTTGGGACACGTGTTGCGTATGCCTAACCACCGACTGCCTCGACGAACTTTGTTTTGTAGTGTAGGAGTAGGTTGGAAGAAAGCTAGGGGCGGCCAAACCAAAACATGGCAGAAATCCATGAAGTCATTGACTAGTGGACTGAGCCATGTCGGTAATTGTCGACTACCTGGTTGGGGTCCGCGAGATGATAATAATCGATGGTTAGAGACCTTGAATGACATGGCTTAAAATCGTTCTCAATGGCGCCGGTGCATTTATTCTTTGTGTTCTCTCAAATGCTAATCTGGATTCTTCAACCCCTCTAGTTTTTACTTTCTAAACTTATCTCATTGAATCATACTTCGTGAATAATATCTTCTAATGCTAACCTCTCCGATTACTTCTAATACCTTTACTACCTCTTCTACTATTGGATTTGAATTGACAATTATAACTCTGTGCTGATGTGGTATGGCGACATGAACTGATGTACTTACGTACGAAGTTCTACGTTGCAACTGACTGACTGACTGACTGTTAGTCTATAGTCACCACATATTCTAGGAGTCTTGCTATCCGATTTCAGTGGCGTAACAATAGGAGTACCCCATGCAGAAGACTGAACCGGTTCAATTATACCTTTTGCACACAAATCATTCAAAGTCTTATGGACTGCATCTCGAAGACCATAAGGAATTATTCGTCTTTTGAGAAAGACTGGATCACCCTGTACTTGAAGTTTTATAGGCTGGATTTTCATACCTCCACTGCACTTAGCACACGTGGCTATCAAATCTTTAAGTAAAGCATCAGAATTTTCTTTAGAAACTAGGAAAGACAACTGCACTTTAAGTCTTTTCAAATTCTTTAAACCCAGTATTGACAGTCCTGTTTCGCTAACTAAGAATTCACAAGGTATGTACGAGGAATTATCATCTCTTATTAGCAATTCACAACATGCTCGTATAGGCAGTCTGTGTCCAGTAATCCCCAATATTGATACTTCAGTGGGTCGAACCACAACGTTAGGATCTAACGATTTCAAGTTCTTGAATGAAATAATGGACTCTATACTGCCTGTGTCCACAACAAAGTCATGACATGAACCAAGCGATGTATATAATCGCTTTTGAATATGAGCATTACCTTTCGAAATGGTAGACGAAGATAAATGATCATTATGATGAGACGAATTAATGGGATCTAAATTACAAGATTTAGTACTACTTGAGGCAAAATGAACAGTAGCTTTGCATACTGCTTGAATGTGTCCTATCTTACCACATCTAAAACATTTAGCATTACGAAATGCACATGAATTACGAGAATGAAGTTCTCCACATGATAAACATTTGCCAAACTTGGTTTCACCTTTGTGATTTCCTTTGTAATTCTTCATTGAAACACCGTTCATATTTACACGAGAATAGGAATCTCTGTTAAACGAACACAATTTCGATTGACCCTGAGATTGTTTTTCATCATGACAACTAATCAAAGTAATGAAAATCGTCATCGACTGAATATCAAGTTCATTCAACGTCTCGTAATTAATGCACACAGTTCTAACATCTTGAAAGGAACAGTTTGACATTCTTAACAGCTCTCTTTCCAAACTAGGTATGGTAATTCCTGCGATTAATCGGTCTCTCAGCTGCACATGAAGTTGATCACCGAAATTACATTTGACAGCTTGTTTCTGCAATTCAAGAATGAATTCCTTAACATTTTGGTCATTTTGACGAATCATCTTATGAAATTTCGCCCTTCCACGGCATTCAAAACTAGTGCACTTTACATGATTCAATAATAACTCCTTGAGTATTGCATAGGGAAGTGAAATAGGTTTTTCCGGATATGCCAAAGTTTTTAATAAGCTTTACGCTTCTTTTCCGATGAATGTCAGGAAATAAGCCACAATTTTATCATCTTTGACATCTTTCCTGGTCATACTCCAGATTTCAAACCTTTCCAAATAATCTTCAAAAGCTTCAGAAGTAGAATGAATATCTAACTGTTCCATTACAAGCTCCATCGCGACGCCAATCTGATGATTAGAAGTATGTGAATCAAGAACTATGGGATGAGCACAAACGAATGTACTGTATTTAGAATTCGAAATCAAGCATTCAACAACAACAAGAAGTCACTAGTTCATTCAAACACCACACAAGGTCAACATTGATGGTATTGAGATTATTCTTGCAGATACCGTTAAGATGAATATCTGAATTAAGAGATGTGTTGTGGTTGAGGAAGAACCATATATTAAATAGTTCACAAATGACATTTTGTTTGTACTAAATCTCTCCATCATGCAGTTTAGAATGAATTTTGTGATATGCATTTTTTATGCGTTTTTGCAGCAGACAACAGAGGTTTTCGGGATTTACATGAAGTAATGAGTGCATAATGTTCCTCTATTTGTTGAAGCCCTTAATGCTGACTTTTCGCACCTTCAAATACAGAGTACATTTGGTACGGGATGCTGAAGTCCTCAGATATGCAATATGCCCGCTTTAGTTTACGTGACTTAGCCCTACTTTTTTCGGTGATATGAGAAATAATTGCTTTGAAGGACGTTTCGGAGCGGATAGTGGTATCTAGTACAGATTTAATGGTGAAACTGAATATATGTAGTGTTTAAGAGAGTTCAAGACTGGTGAAGAACGTAGTTCAGTTAGAGTGCTGAGTTAGAAATTGGAAGCTTTCTCAGTCAGCCTGTTCATAGTCTCTGTGTTAGAGAGGCGTTGCTGTTTTGGTACAAAACCTTAACACTAGTCCACTAAGGCATCAGGATGAGCTCACAGGCAGATATTCAAACCTGGACATCAATTTATGCTGTCCCTAAGCATACCTGAGTTTCGAAATACCTAATTCTAAACTACTGACCAAACAATATCAACCCAGTTATCTCACAGGCTATAGTGAAATTGATATAAGATCAATTATCTAATCATCTATTCAGAGAAGATCTCATTGACACCTCACAACATGGCTTCATTAGAACTAGGCCAGGATTCACATGTCTGAAAGGTTTCTCCAATGAGGTTATCAGCACACGTTATCAAAAGCAACAAGTGAACCATACCGAAAGAACTAGAATCGAGAGCGAATAAATCAATTGGTTTATACTAGCTCGAGAAAATATTTTGGAAGTGATCGTGTAGTATTTTGACATCAAGAAGGCTTTCCGTTATGTACCTCACAATCTCTCAATCAACAGATTCCAATCCATCGGGATTACTCACCCACTATTGCAATGGACTAGGTCTTTTCTCACAAAAAGATACGAAATTACTGAAGGTTAATCCAGTACTTCTTCACCGAGACCGATTTCCAGTGGTGTTATGCAGAGCAATGTCTCGGGTTCACTGATTTTCATAATCGACATCGACAGAATACGTAGTTGCTTCAACACTGTCAATACCTTCCTCTACATTGGAGACCTAAAAGTTACATGGGAAATTTGACGCAAACAATGCAGTATGAAATCAATAATGTAGATAACTGGTGTAAGCGTTTGGACTTATAACTCAATACTGATGAATGTGGCTGCATGTGTTTTGGAGACAAATCTGCCAAAATCAGTGTCACTCTCAACAATAATGTACTGCCCGAACTCACATCACAATCTGGTCTACGAGTGCACTACTCGAACAGACTAAACTTCTCTAAACATATCTCTAACGAAGTTTCAGCAATGAGAAAAATGCTAGTTTACATACTTCGTAACTTCCTACATGGAGACTCTGGAACATTTCTTTATAGACATGCATTCAACCTATTGCTGAGTGCTGCTCATTCTTATCTCCCAACTTGAACCTATCTGATGTAGTGAATGTTGAATGAGTACAGAGGAATTTCTTGCTCAAAATACCTAAAATGAACTCACACACCGACTATCCCATCCGATGTCACGAATTTGAACTAGATCCACTCCGGAAAAGAAGGCTTAATTCCACTCTTATGCTTTACTTTATGCTCCTACACAAGCTAGTATACTCCTCTTGAAGTGTGGTCCTCATCCAAGGCCCATGTATACACTCACTTCGAGATCAAGTATCCGAGGTCAAACTTGAGAAGTATAATTTGAAAGCAAGTGAAAACGTCTACCAAATAACGAATGCCTATCGTCAAAAATACGCATGACAAATGGACCACATGAGTTCGTAAAGCCTCTTGATGAGGCCGTCGATTGTACTAATTCATCTGCACGCGTCAATTCACTCGCACCCAGTTTTAACAGTATCAGCTCTCGACACATTGAAACTATATCGAATTCAGAGCTGCATTCTAATATTCTCTATATCTCTCTCCGAAGTAGTATCAAATTCTTCTAGTTGACTACAAATCTCTTCAGGATTTACTTGAAATAGTCAAGTTACTCACTGGATCGATAGATACGGTTCAACTTGTAACCGGCTGATAAGAATGCACTCCACTGCCCATACGCGTCACCACTCACATATCACTTCGTCACAACGCACTGACTTTTAATACCTTACTGTATAATTTCATGACTTAGTATTTGACAATCACATTCCCTACATATAATTTGTTGTAGACGATCGAGTCTAAGAAAATACCACGGATCACAATGACACGACACAAGCGAGAACTCGAGTTGAATAAAACAGTATGAGATTATTCGGTCATATTACATAGAATTTAATCACAACATAAATATTGAATTGTACGGCAAATGTTTCGGTTATGCACCAGTGCACAATATTTTTGTTTCAATAGAAATACACACCTTCTTGAACGGTAATCATGTTTTAGAATACATTTTCGAAGAGCACAAGGATCAGTAAACGGATTGGCAACTAGCCCAAACGAAGCATTGCCATGCTTCTTCGTTCTCCTGAAATGATAGAGAGAATGTGTAGTTATTTGATTATCCACATTGTTCTCAACAGCTATCAACATGGAAACAACTTACGTGACAGTTTCTCCTCCGAGTCACTTCCCAACACTTGAACTATTACTGACACCATCACCGCCGCTTGTAATAGATAGTGGATGAGATACGATTTGTAGCGGTTCATGGACATGGCTTTCCTGTTCATTCTAGTGAGAGTGCAGTGTTTAAATAGATTTCTACGGTCCTGTAAACCAATGATCGACAAAATGTTTGTGAGTCAGGCTGTTCAGCCAAGCCAACCAATTACCGATTGATACTTCAGATTGAAAATCTGCTTTCTTCAAAACACAACCGTTTTCTACCACCCACTCTATTTCTCACTTGTATGTCAACACTAATATCTGTTCGCTTCACATTCATTTGCTCACAACCACTAGTTATCGCCTGCGTTGTCCCTCACTATGAGTGAGCATCAGCACTATGCTGAGACTGAATGTCAGTCTTCGTTCGAAATCAACACTGATGAGATCAATGAATATGTTTGATGGGTAATGAATGTGACGGAGAATAATCATTGTAAGTGTGTGAACTGTGAATCTACACTTTCAGGCTTGAGTGTTTCTGTGACGAAACTATCATCTAATTAATGAGATTTATAACGTAAAATTAAGAATCAACATTATGACAGTGTTGATAATTGAGGTGATTTGATTTTTTCGTCTATATTTCGGAACTCATCTAATGAACACCCACAAAAGTAACATTAATTATGTGTGTGTAACAGTTTGGTGAGTGTTCGTGAATCTGTATCATTAGCGAAGCGATCTCGTTCGAAATGTTCTCTCTCTAATTGAACTAGATTGCTGGTAATATTTTGAAATTTTGAAACAATATGTAACAATCTGTCTGCAGAACGAAATTTCTCCCGTCCCTTATTTGTTAGATGTATATTTATTTCGCCTATGAAAATGCCCTAAGTACGTATATGTACCTATGTACCTATATATAATATTGTAGGTTTAATTTAAATCGTAAGCCATTCACAACGATGCATAAATCCACCAAAAGGTATGCCGTTTCTTGTGTCCTGTGTGAACTTATTGCATTAAAAAAGAGTCGTAGATTATCATCAATAATAATATCATTGTATTGCTTTCACAATATTGCTAGTGTCGTTAGGTGTAGCGGAATTAATGACAGCACCGGTTGTAGGATTCAGAATGGGTTCTGATTTCGGAAAAACAGTTCTAGAAGTTTAGATACGCGCCTTGCCCAGTTAATCCAAATAGAAAGCAATTTATCTGGGTAAGAAGCGGTTCTATTATCAATCAAAAAAATACAGATAATTACCCAAACAATATTACACTGTTTTCCATCCACAATAACACAATGTGTTTCCGATTCTGGAAGAATGCTTCCGTGTAGGTCCAAAATTGTACCCTTCCAATCCAAATGCACGTTTAACCCACCAAGGTATCAAATCCGATATGGCTGTAGCCATAATTCGGTATCACTCAAACAACATAATACAGTTCAGTAGGAAACATAGAAACTCCAATAAAGGTACATAAAATAGAAATTATGAAAAAATACAAATATCAACATCACAAAATGGGATTAAACAGAGTACCAAAATATTGAACAGAATGAGTCAGTAAGAACATATTACAACTATATACATGGAGGGGTTTTCCCAAAAACAAAGCCTTCAAAATGGATTCTACACCAGCCTGCAAAATCCATACATGCAAAGCAAGACCTTTGAGATGCCTCAACTCATGATTCACTCTCACAACATAATCCACACCAGAAAAACGAATAGGACTTACAGCAGTACGCCTACTCGCCCTCCAACATGGATATGACCTATCAAGCTCACTGTTTACCTGTACCTTTACACCAGATTCTTGATCCCTCTATCTATCGTAGCATGACCTAAAGGTCGTATAAACTTCATTCAGTAAAACCACATGAACATGTATGACACATCGTAGGGCTGGTCACGTCCTATTCGGGATTTACTCTCCATATTGTAAAGAAGGATGAATCTTCAAACCGCCATCACTTGCTCCAAATGGCAGACACGATGAAGTCAATGATGCCGACTCATCAACAGAAGTCCTTGACCCTTAAATATTATGCAGTGGTGGAATCTCCTATTTCAACATTTCCTCGCCCCTCGAAGACTCTGAATGGCATAATGTAGGAACAAGATTTAATTCTCCATCTCCTAGTACAGAGGAGGTCTGATCAGCTTTCATCATCGTCGACAAATCATTTGTATCATTAATGACATCGAAATTATTATCATCGCCATCATGATTCCGTTCTGTCAGACAAGTCATGTTGTTTCTGGTAACACTAGCAACAGTAGGGTGAGACACTTCCTTTGTCGTATAACTCATCCCGCTAGATGAAAGAACAGCAATAGTATCAAAATTCGAAACAAATAAACTCACTTATTGTTCTTTATGATCCATTTGAGAAACAAACGTCATGTGCACGTCAGTAGTATCTTTATCATACAATAGTGGAGACTGGCGGTTATCAACAACACTTTCTTCTCATCATCACCAAACTGACTGTCAATCTCAGAAGAAACATTTAAAGTTGCAAAACCTTGTGCATTATCTAAGTGTTGTGAGAATGTGTCAATCGATACGTCAACATTTCCAACTGAATGACGTTTGTAAGTGAATCTCATATTAAACACTAGTTTCGTAAATATAAACAGACATCTGATGTACAAATCATTGCAGAGAAGGAAACTCATTGTCAATCAAGGAGCAATGGAATTTCGTCAATGTTGTATGTTTTACTAGTGAGTTTCCTGTTAACTGAAAATGTGACATTCAATGTGACTATTCTGTTATGTGACACGTTTCACTCTACTGTATTGTAGAACGCTTCGTCTGTCTGATGAAAAATCAGCAGCTACTCAATTACTCTCGATAATGATGACAGCATCGCTCGCATTGTTGATATGACCTGACAGATGTAGACCTACGACTTTCTCTAATTTTTCAGCTGAATACAGCAAATGTTTGTTTGTTAAACTAATAGCGAACATTGAAAATTCATTGATCATTTGCTGTGAAAGCATGCTCATTGATTGAAAAGTACTAGATTAAGCAAACACTTGATAAAG
>OX103976.1:16184545-16237710 GCA_944470395.2 Schistosoma turkestanicum | reverse complement strand
CTCCTGGTATTTTGTTTTAATGATTGTTGTTATTCCTCCTTCATTGCGTAAGCTGTCCTGGAAGATCTTCATAGTGGACATTTAGGTGTTGAGAAAATAAGTCCTTGGCGAGGCTCACGTGTTGGTGGCCAGAGATGAATGCAGATATTTGTCGTTCAGCAAACAATTTCAAAAAGTGTCATAAGCTGAAAAATCAGCATTCGAAGTGGACTCCATGGCCAGTATCGTCGGAGGCCTGGCAGAGAATTCATGCAGACTATTGTGGCCCGTTTCTTGGCAAATACTATGCGCTTGTAGTCATCGATTGTTTTTCAAAGTGACCTGAAGTGTTTTCGCAACTTCATCAAATTCTGACTTTATAATTCAAGCAATAATAAACGTGTTTGGTCGAGAAGGGGTTCCGATGGTGTCAGTGACTAATAACGGCTGTCATTTTGCTGCAGATGCAGTCACTACCTGGTTAAATGGTATAGGGTGCAAACATCTGTTTACTGCTCCCAGACATCCTTGTTCCAATGGTCAGGCAGAAAAGTTTGTCAGGACGTTGAAAACTGCTATTGACTCTATTGCCGCCTCAACATTTAGTGAGCTGGGGAGAGGATAATTTACCTTTCTACTGCAATATAGAAATGCCAGACATTCGGTGACGAAAGAGACTTCACCAAAGCTATTAAAAGGAAGAATTCTTCGGTCGAATATGAGATGTTTGGGGTCTGCAGAAGTTACATATTATCGTGGCAATGATTGTTCTGAAGAATGTCGGGAAATCTATGGTGCGACTTCTAGATATCAATGACTTAAGTACACACAATCGACATGTTGATCAAATACAATTCCAGGAACCAGGTGAGTCTGTTCCAATTTCGGTTGTTAATTCTAATACTAATGAGAGCATTGTAGATAACACAGCCTTTATCCAATACACTGTCGGACAGACACAGGATGAATTTGAGAAGAAGATGTACAATTGATTACAGACACCTGGATTCCAATTTAAGCTGTGGCGGATGTGGTATTTGAATGAACTAGTGACTTCTTGTTGTAGTTGAATGCTTGATTTCGAATTCTAAATACAGTACATTCGTTTGTGCTCATCCCGTAGTTCTTGATTCACATACTTCTAAATCATCATACCTTGGCAATATTCAGGCCGCCATTAAAACCCTCAAAACCAATGCAGGCTGTGGTGCGGATGAGATATCATCCATACTTGTTAAAATGGCAGGATCAAACATTCCGGCACTTTTGCCGAAATATTTACATGATACATAGAAGCAGTGACATACTCCGAAACCCACGCTAATTAGAATTGAACGATGCAGCGCGTACCGCTTTTTCAGAGACGAAGACAGCTTTAGCTCAAGCAACGCTCTTCGCTCATCCTGACCCATCAGCCACGCTCAGTATAACGGTTGATGAATCGGATTTTGTCATAGAAGCCGTTATGCAACAGAATATCACCAGAACTTGTCAACCTCCAGAGCTAATGCATAATGTCCTCCTTCAATTAAACCTTGGATCATGGTTTATTTCGATTTTATAACCGCGGGATAGTCAATCCGGTATTCTGACTGCTTATTTTGAATGACCAAATGATATTTCATAATCACACTCTCATACCTATAATGTGCTAAAGTGCATCGAGTCTAAGAAATTACCACAAATCCCAATTACACGACACTAGCGAGAACTCGAGTTTGAATAAAACAGTATGAGATTATTCGGTCATGTTACATAGAATTTAATCAAAACATAAATATTGAATTGTACGGCAAATGTTTTGGTTATTCACCACTCAACAGTCCATAATATTTTTGTGTCGACGGATTGGCAACTAGCCCAAACGAAGCATTGCCATGCTTCTTCGTTCTCCTGAAATGATAGAGAGAATGTGTAGTTATTTGATCATCCACATTGTTCTCAACAGCTATCAACATGGAAACAACTTACGTGACAGTTTCTCCTCCGAGTCACTTCCCAACACTTGAACTATTACTGACACCATCACCGCCGCTTGTAATAGATAGTGGATGAGATACGATTTGTAGCAGTTCATGGACATGGCTTTCCTGTTCATTCTAGTGAGAGTGCAGTGTTATCTGTTCGCTTCACATTCATTTGCTCACAACCACTAGTTATCGCCTGCGTTGTCCCTCACTATGAGTGAGCATCAGCACTATGCTGAGACTGAATGTCAGTCTTCGTTCGAAATCAACACTGATGAGATCAATGAATATGTTTGATGGGTAATGAATGTGACGGAGAATAATCATTGTAAGATTGTGAACTCTGAAACAGCACTCTCAAGCTTGAGAGTTTCTGTGACGAAACTATCATCTAATTAATGAGATTTATAACGTAAAATTAAGAATCAACATTATGACAGTGTTGATAATTGAGGTGATTTGATTTTTTCGTCTATATTTCGGAACTGATCTAATGAACACCCACAAAAGTAACATTAATTATGTGTGTGTAACAGTTTGGTAACTGTTCGTGAACCTGTATCATTAGCGAAGCGATCTCGTTCGAAATGTTCTCTCCATTTGAAGCAGAATACTGGTAACGTTTTAAAATATTAAAACAATAAGATACATTGATTAACCTATTTAATATGCTACACAAATCCACTCAAATGTATGCCGTTCCTTGTGTGTGTGAACTTATTGCTTTAACCAGAGACATCGATTATCGTCAGTAATAATATCATGCTATTGCTTTCACAATATTGCTAGTGTCCTTAGGTGTATCGGAATTAATTACAGCACCCGTTAGAATTGTTTAGCGGGAGAGCCTTCGAAGTCGCAACAATTGGATTAAATAGGGAGATAGTAGAAAATGGTTTGTCGTTGATATTACGATCTCTTTAGTTTGTCTGTCAGACTAACTCACATAGACTTCCAAATGATGATGACTATGGGAATAATAACGTTAGATCAAGGGATCACACGATTGTCAATGTTATGGTGGTATTCGATAGGAACGATTGTGTTCATCACAAGCGAAAACTTTCACACAAACATTATCTAAGTGTTGTCATTATATGCGTCATTTTGTACGTCAA
Source organism: Schistosoma turkestanicum (assembly GCA_944470395.2). Classification (NCBI taxonomy): domain Eukaryota; kingdom Metazoa; phylum Platyhelminthes; class Trematoda; order Strigeidida; family Schistosomatidae; genus Schistosoma; species Schistosoma turkestanicum. Next base: position 16,234,646 of record OX103976.1, on the reverse strand, counting down.
CAGTGCTCAATGAATGCCGTTTGTAACTGTGTCTTACGGTAGACACTATTTTCGTATGTGTAAACAGATATTTGATGTGCAAAACTTTGAAGAATAGGAACCTCCTCACCATACAGGAGTCTATGGAATTTTGTCAGTTTTTCTGTCTTGTCATTGAGCTTTCTGTTTGCGCACACTGTGAGCAGGAGCAATTTAATACGATTATTCTTATTTTTGACACGTTTCAACATTACGATTCTGCGGACACAGAATTTCCTAAGACTTATATATGCTAGATCATACACTTAGACGTCTTCAAAACAGTTTGTCGTAGCATAGGTCGTACATACGAGACCGAGACCAAAACCCAGTAGAGACATCTAGGGAAGTAGGTTTTGTCCCCCCTTAATTCATTTGTACATAAACGATATCATACTTATATGAGTTTGATCTCAAAATAGTATGCAGCTATAAGACTGAACATTTGGACGAACATATAACCAGGATTACTAATGACTCAGACAAATTATCTACCTCGAGCGGAACATGGAAGTTACCTTTTAGCCACAACAGATGTAATAGCACGCATTTTAGTAAGGATCATGTGGTGTTTGAATGAACTAGTAACTTCTTGTTGTTGTGAAATGCTTGATTTCGAATTCTGAATACAATACATTCGTTCGTGCCTATCTCTAATTCTTGATTCATATACTTCTAAGCATCACAGCGGCGTCGCGAGCAGGATTTGTAATGGAACAGTTAGATATTCATTCTACTTCTGAAGCTTTTGAAGATTATTTGGAAAGGTTTGAAATCTGGAGTATGACCAGGAAAGATGTCAAAGATGATAAAATTGTGGCTCATTTCCTAACATTCATCGGAAAAGAAGCGTAAAGCTTATTAAAAACTTTGGCATATCCGGAAAAACCTATTTCACTTCCCTATGCAATGCTTAAGGAGTTATTATTGAATCATGTAAAGTGCCCTGGTTTTGAATGCCGTGAAAGAGCGAAATTTCATAAGATGATTCGTCAAAATGACCAAAATGTTAAGGAATTCATTCTTGAATTGCAGAAACAGGCTGTCAAATGTAATTTTGGTGATCAACTTAATGTGCAGCTGAGAGACCGATTAATTGCAGGAATTACCATACCTAGTTTGGAAAGAGAGCTGTTAAGAATGTCAAACTGTTCCTTTCAAGATGTTAGAACTGCGTGCATTAACTACGAGGCGTTGAATGAACTTGATATTCAGTCGATGAAGATTTCCAATACTTTGATTAGTTGTCATGATGAAAAGCAATCTCAGGGTCAATCAAAATTGTGTTCGTTTAACAGAGGTTCCTATTCTCGTGTAAAAATGAACGGTGTCTCAAAAAAGAATTACAAAGGAAATCAAAAAGGTGAGACCAAGTTTGGCAAATGTTTATCATGTGGAAAACTTCATTCTCGTTATTATTGTACGTTTCGTAATGCTAAATGTTTTAGATGTGGTAAGATAGGACACATTCAAGCAGTATGCAAAGCTACTGTTCATTTTGCCTCAAGTAGTACTAAATCTTGTAATTTAGATCCCATTAATTCGGCTCATCATAATGATCATTTATCTTCGTCTACCATTTCGAAAGGTAATGCTCATATTCAAAAGCGATTATATACATCGCTTGGTTCATGTCATGACTTTGTTGTGGACACAGGCAGTATAGAGTCCATTATTTCATTCAAGAATTTGAAATCGTTAGATCCGAACGTTGTGATACGACGCCACTGTGATGCTTAGAAGTATATGAATCAAGAATTAGAGATAGGCACGAACGAATGTATTGTATTCAGAATTCGAAATCAAGCATTTCACAACAACAAGAAGTTACTAGTTCATTCAAACACCACAGATCACCATGAATTAACGATATAATTACGAAAATAAAGAGCCATATCAACACATGATCTGAAATTTGAAGAACATGACTCTTCTATTATCCCTAAATCTAGACAGCTGATGGGGATCATATATCAGAAGTTATTACCAACTGAGGCAAAGCTGACACTATTCGGAAAGTTCACAAGGCCGACACTTGAAAATCGCATACTTATCTTTCCAACATGTATATCCCTGCGGTGGAGAATGTCACGTACGTTTCTACCTAGTCCGAATGCTATGTGATGCGCAGTAGGAAACGAATCACCAAACAAGTAATAATGGAATGTCGTCTTACGAGTGAGCTTTCTGTAAACGCACACTGTGAAAAAGAGACATTAAATAAGATTATTCTAATTTGTCACACGTTTCACTCTACTGTATTGTAGAACGCTTCGTCTGTCTGATAAAAAATCACCAGCTAATCAATTACTCTCGATAATGATGACAGCATTGCTCGCATTGTTGATATGACCTGACAGATGTAGACTTACGACTTTCTCTAGTTTTCAGTTGAAAACAGCAAATGTTTGTTTGTTAAACTAATAGCGAACATTGAAAATTCATTGATCGTTAGCTGTGAAAGCATGCTCATTGTTTGAAATGCACTAGATTGAGCAAACACTTGATAAAGTAATCAAATAAAACGAGTCAGTAAACAGAACATTTTCTGTGAAATAAATTAGTGAAACGCGTGACAATGAGAGTGGTGATACATTTGAGGGAAATGGATATTCACCATGCTAATTCTGTTTACTCACTCGTTTCTTTCGATTACTAGAGCATTTGACTCGATCTTAAGTAGACGGGAAAACACTTTGTATTTGTGATAAATTTCACTTGATGCTAACAACATATTTCGTAATTACACTACTTTCACCGATGGTTTGTTCATGGTTGAATCTCACCTCAGCGATCGGTTAGTCCTACTTATACTGTTGCTTACACGTGGTAGATGAAGTGTACACATAGGACGGACGATGAGAAAAAGAAATGTTTGACCTATAAATTATTACAGTGATAAAGTAATTTGGGTGTTTTAAAACTTGAAATCATATTAAGCACGTTGAATATCAATGAAGACTTGGCCGTATTTTACCGTGACCGTCCCATCAACTATTGTAAAAGGTACTACCGGTTTGAGTGTATCGCCCTTTGTGAGTTCCATGGTTTACTTTTACAGGCTGAGTAACATCATGAGTAGAAGTATTAGTGGACAGTCTTTGTTGCTATCTAGGTTCGTTGAGTAGTTTGAGCGGATTGTTACAGAGTGTAGCATGTTTCATAGGAGAATTTCTGTTGGACGGAATCGCCATGTCTTTCGTGGTGTCGGCAGTAAAATGCTGATGTAAAATACGGACATGTGTTCAATAATTTCCAACATGCAACAAATGAACCTAAAGTGTTCAAACACCCGAATAACTTTATCACTGTAATTGTATAAAGATTACACTCATCTGTCCTGTCTACTTATGATCGAGTCAAATGCACTGATAGACGAACTAAACGAGTTAGTAAACAGAATTAGCATGGTGAATATCCATTTCCCTCAAATGTACCAGTCCTAAAATTCAGCGCACCACTCTCATTGTCACGCGCTTTACTAATTCATTTCACAGAAAATATTTTGTTTACTGACACATTTTATTTGATTAGTCTGTCAAGTGTGTGTGCTATATCTAATGCATTTGGAACTATGATCATACACTTTCAGAGCTAATGATCAATGAATTTTCTATGTTCTTTACGTACTAATAAGCTAACATTAGTTGCTTTCAAGTTAAAAATTTGAAAAATTTGTAAGTTTTCATCTGTCAGGTCACATCAACCATGTGAGCAATGCAGGGTTCATTAGCGAGAGTAACTGATTATTTGCTGATTTTTCATCAGACAGACGAAGCATTCTACAATACAATAGATTGAAACGTGTCATGAAACAGAATAATCATATTGAATGTCACATATTGATTTATTAGAAAGCTCTCTAGTAAGACATACGACATTGACGAAATTCCATTGCTCCTTGTTTTACAATAAGTTTCCTACTCAGCAAAGTTTTGCACATCAAATGTCTGATTACATTTACGAAATTAGTGCTTGTTGTCAGACACAGCTTTAAATGGCAGTCATTGAGCACTGTTGGCGTTTCGTTTGACACATATTAGGCCAACACTTAGATACTAATTGTAAGAATAAGTTCTCTTGTGATGACCGCACTCGATCCTATCGAACACCACCATAACATAAAAAATAGTGTGACCTCTGGAACTAACGTTGTTTTTACATAATCATCAACATTGGCAGTCTGTGTGTTTACATTTTGTCTATCTGTTTACATTTACGAAATTAGTGCTTGTTGTCGGATATAACATTACTTGCACATTCATTGTCTTTCTAGTGACTCGTGTTCATTAACCTACCCACAATTATTGTTCTGAAAGTTCTGAAAAATCATACCTTTATTTTATCCAACAAGTATCTACTGAGCCATGATGCAGCTTCAAACAGGAAATTTTTGTTCTGCTACTTGACTGTTTCTCTCGCTTTCGTTTTTTCAGCGCTTGATTCTACTCCTTAAATATTAGCCTTGATACTTGCCAAAGACTTGGTTACTTGACCCAGGAGCCTGTGAATTTATTGTCTGACGAATCTCAACAAGAAGATCATTGCACATTTATCTCATCATTTTTTGTTATATGCAGACCTGGATTTACCTTGCGTTATTTCTCAACTACCAGTGGTTCATAACAACGCAACCGACATAACTCGCATCAACTATCGTATTGCACATTTCAGAGTCTGAAACATTATCTACAATTTTATGAGGAAAATATTAGCACCCTTTAACAAACCAATGTATCTTGTGAATCATCATCGATCTAACTCAACAGTCTTTTACAGTAAACATATTAGCGATTTCAATATTTTGATCTTGCCTGTAAATTGGCATGCTTCTTGTAACATGTTGTTATTTAGAGATAGATTGCTATTACTATTATTAAATTATTAGAAATTACGTCGATATACAGAATATAATAACAAAGGCACAGTGATCTGATACTTTGGTGATATTTCACTCATTGTTTTTTTTAACGCTGTAGCTCAAGAAGTCACTAGTGAGCATTTTTTGACACAACTGTCCAGATCTGCTTGTTACATGATTTCTTGGTGGTAAGTGAAACTAGTTCAAGGAACATTTATGCATGGTAGACGTGGTTGACTTGAAAACTAACATCAATATCATTGATTACTTATTTCGTGCCATGTCCTAAAGAGCCGTTAACAAACAATATGTTTTGCCCCACAGGTTATAATGTTTCTTCTGCAAATTATTCCGTTGCTTTGTGAAGCTACTATGATACACAGAATGTTTTGGAGTTGCACTGTTTTATTTTTCAAGTAGAGACTTATTGTCATCATCCAGTTCTTCTATTTCTCATAAATAAACGGAACATTGACATTGAGACGCAAAGTATGAATTCCTTTACAAGGCTTCACTATGGGAAATAAGTACTTACTTATTCAAAACTATATTAATTTCAATCCTAGCGATGATTCAATAGCCTCCTGATATGTTAACATTGAGATAAAAAAAGGTAAGCTTAATCCTCATATTTATCCAGGAAATAAATAACATTGTTGTTATTGTGATCTTGAAAGCTCATCATAACGATCGGAAAGATATATAATCGGAAAAGAAAGGTTAGGAAGAAAAGGGAAAAGTGTTGAAATTATGGTGAACTGTAGCCATTTAGAACGTTACGATAGGAAAATCATATTGAAATTTTGACTGCCAGTCTGTCAAACTCTGTATGAGACCTCCTACTGGCACTATTCTAAATTATATATCTGCGGATTAAACGAGCTACTAACATATGTAGTTACAGTTATGTATGGATTAACCGCATCATGATTCAGGTCATTAGTGTAGGATAAGGAAGAACAAGCATCTCAGACTATTCTATAAAGTAGATAGCGATCCTGTATATGAAAGTCGTGAGATTTTAACATCGGATAGAGGTGATTCTACTTCTGATTTTTAGTTAAACCTCTAAGGTTGACACATCTTTTTGTTGTGTTTTAACTTATGAAAAGCTGCCTACTCACTTACAGATCTTGAACAGCATTTGCTGATTGGAATTAGGTAGCAAATGGACATCTTTTTCGCGATGCGATAGCCACACAGCTTAGCCAACATTTGGTCTGTCGAACTTTATCAGATGTTCAGGCACGCCTGATCTTCGGTAGAGTTCAAGGGTAAATAAATTTTCCTCACAAAAACTTTCATTCAGCAGTGAGAAGGAAATGATTCATAGTGTAGTGGCATTTGCTACCAAGTTTTTCTTGATTTATTTTAAACTTCAAATTTAAACAACACATATATAGTTCAGAAGGAAACATGGAAACTTCAATACAAGTACATTATATAGAAATACTAACAAGATACAAATGATAAAATCTCAAAATGGAATCAAATAGAGTACCGAAATATCGAACAGAAAGAGTCACTCATATCATAACACAAATATATATAGATGGAGGGATTTTCCAAAAACAAAGCCTTCAAAATAGATTCTACACCGGCCCGCAAAATCCCTTCATGCCAAACAAGCCCTTCTGACACTTCAATTTGTGGTTCACTCTCATCCCCTAATCCACATCGGAAGAACGAGTAGGACTTACAGCAGTACGCCTACCCGTGCTCCAGAATGGATATGACCTATCAAGCTCACTATGTACCTGCATCTTCCCATCAGGTCCTTGATTCCTCTATCTATCGTAGCATGACCTAACGGTAGTATAAACTTCATCCAATTGACCCACATGAATATGTTTAACACGTCGTAGGGGTGGTCATATCCTATTCGGGATTTACCTTCCACATCATGGGGACCAATCGTCAATCCACCACCACTTGCTCCGAATGGCAGATACGAGGAAGTCAGTGATGCTGACTTATCAACAGAAGTTTTTGACCCATAGATAATATGCAAGAGTGGGAGCTCCAATTTTGATATTTCCTCGTCTCCTGAAGACTCTAAGTACCATAACATAGGAACAATATTTAACTCTCCATCTCCTGATACAGAGGAGGTTTGATCAGCATTCGTCATCGTCGCCAACTCATTTGTCACATCAGTGACATCCAGATTATTATCATCGTCAACATGATTCCGTTCTGTCATACAAGTCACGTTGTTTCTGTCTACACTAGCATCCGTAGAGTGAAACACTTCCATTGTTATATAACTCATCTCGCTACATGAAAGAACAGCATTAGTGTCGCAATCCAAAACCGATAAACCCACTTGTTGTTCTTCATGTTCCGTTTCAGAGACACAGGTCATGTGCACATTAATAGTATCGTTATCATACAACACTGCAGACTGGCTGTTACCATCGAACACTTTTTTCTCATCATCACTCGACTCACAGTCAACGGGAGTAGAAACAGTGACAGTTGCACAACCTTGTGCATCTTCAATCAACTTTACATTTGCGACAATGCTCGATGACAACAAAACACTAGAAGGTTCATTCGATGAAGTAGGTCGACTAGTCACTATAGGTGGACTGCTTACACTTTCTGTCTCTTTACTATCGCTACCTACCACGATTCTGATGACTACTATCTCCATTGCCATTCACAGCATCCGAAAGAGAACGAAGTTTACGCTTCTTAATAATAGTAGCATCATGTCGTTTCTTATGCTTCTTAGCTTGGGTAGCAGTATGTGTGCGTAAGGTACGATTGTTTCGACGACGATGAGTGTCTTTCAACTTCCCTCGATCACTATTACCCGCAGGAGTGTAGAGCCTCCACATATATTCCAGTTCTCTTACATCTAACTTGGTTAAGCCCTTCCGATTAATTTATTTAACCAAGCCATTTGTTTAGCAACAACTCATATGTACCATTGGTATTTTTTATTATCTGCTTTGTATGAGCTTATACGACTGAGCATTGCTTACGCTTACGCACTTACTCATCCTTTTCGCTTTAATGTTAATCTCTTAATTTCCCCATGAACTCACATGATTTGTATCGCTTGCATTTGACCTTGTCAATCATTCGTCGCTTTTATTCATGTGTGTGCATACCTATTTCGTTTGTCATATGTCTGTCTTATTCTTATCTGACTATATATTCTTAGTCATACTCTATCTCTTTGAGTTGGCTCACTAGCCTTCTCCAATTCGCTCCGCTCATTCTCTTGCATTGTAATCCAAAGAGTTGGCTCTTAGCCTTCTCCTATCCGCTGCTTCAATTCGCTATGTGGTGTGCCTCGAATAAACGTAAACGATACTTGGAGTTCATCTTCTGATTTATAAACCGAGCTTACGAACACGCAGTTATAGGCACACTACAGGAGTATTATCAATACTATTATCATTAGTAGCCTCAGCTGTAGAAGTAGTAGTACTCTTCTCATGAGATCCATTCGACTGAACTCGATCAACATTGCTTTCCTTACTAGGAATACTCTTAACCTCTTCTTTCTTATCACTGTTGTTAGTGCTCATCCCGATACTTGTAGTATGAGTCAATGATGTTGGAGTGCGACAGGTGGACAATTCCATGCTCGATTCCTCATGCTGCATATTCAACACAACAGCATGTCCATTAAACCTAGATGACTCCTCATTGCACCTAGGGCACTGAATGTTAGCCCTCACAGTAATGCCATCATTGTGGCTGACGCTAATGCCAACGACGCCTACATTCTCCACGCTCAAACAGCCGATTTCGTCTTGATCTGAAGTACTCAAAGAAGCTACATTAGTAACAGCAACCGAAGATACAGCACTACCTAAAGTGAATCCACACTCGTTACCGTCAACTTAATTATTCATAACTGTCACACTATTAATAGACTCAATTTGATTCCATTTTGAGATTTTATCATTTGTATCTTGTTAGTATTTCTATATAATGTACTTGTATTGAAGTTTCCATGTTTCCTTCTGAACTATATATGTGTTGTTTAAATTTGATACTTAATATGGCTACAGCCATATTTGGATTTGATACTCTAGCAGTAACTGACTGGAAGCACTTGTTCTTCCAGTAACGGAACCTATTGTGGTAATTGAAAACTCGAAGGTGTGATATTGTTTTGGTAATTGTCTGAATTTCCTCTTTTCATTAAATATAGAACCGTTCTCTCCCAGAATTATCGTTTTTGGACTTGGACTGGGCGGGACGCGTATGAACCTACACGTATCGGGTTGGAGCGGACTGCAAGAGTCAATTATACTTTAGAGTTCAAAACAATATTTCGAGGAGGATCGTTTGGATTTCGTATCGTTTACTATTTCTAAACAATATTTGGAAGAGGATAATGCAGATAACTGGTGTAAGCGTTTGGACTTATAACTCAATACTGATGAATGTGGCTGCATGTGTTTTGGAGACACGTCTGCCAAAATCAGTGTCACTCTCAACAATAATGTACTGCCCGAACTCACATCACAATCTGGTCTACGAGTGCACTACTCGAACAGACTAAACTTTTCTGAACATATTTCCAACAAAGTTTCAGCAATGAGAAAAATGCTAGTTTACATACTTTTAGACTTCCTACATGGAGACTCTGGAACATTTCTTTATAAACATGCATTCAACCTATTGCTGAGTGCTGGTCATTCTTATCTCCCAACTTGAACCTATCTGATGTAGTGAATGTTGAATGAGTACAGAGGAATTTCTTGCTCAAAATACCTAAAATGAACTCACACACCGACTATCCCATCCGATGTCACGAACCAGAACTTGATCCACTCCGGAAAGGAAGGCTTAGGTACACACTTATGCTTTACTTTATGCTCCTACACAAGCTAGTATACTCCTCTTGAAGTGTGGTCCTCATCCAAGGCCCATGTATACACTCACTTCGAGATCAAGTATCCGAGGTCAAACTTGAGAAGTAAATTTTGAAAGCAATTGAAAACGTCTTCCTAACTACGTATGCACTGATATGGTACAGCCTATCGTCAAAAATACGCATGACAAATGGACCACATGAGTTCGTAAAGTCTCTTGATGAGGCCGTCGATTGTACTGATTCATCTGCACGCGTCAATTCACTCGCACCCAGTTTTAACAGTATCAGCTCTTGACACATTGAAACTATATCGAATTCAGAGCTGCATTCTAATATTCTCTATATCTCTCTCCGAAGTAGTATCAAATTCTTCTAGTTGACTACAAATCTCTTCAGGATTTACTTGAAATAGTCAAGTTACTCACTGGATCGATAGATACGGTTCAACTTGTAACCGGCTGATAAGAATGCACTCCACTGCCCATACGCGTCACCACTCACATATCACTTCGTTACAACGCATTGTGTTGTATTACTCTTTTGCTTAATTTGATGACCTAATATTTCATAATCACACTCTCTACCTATAATGTGATAAAGTGCATCGAGTCTAAGAAATTACCACAAATCCCAATTACACGACACTAGCGAGAACTCGAGTTGAATAAAACAGTATGAGATTATTCGGTCATGTTACATAGAATTTAATCAAAACATAAATATTGAATTGTACGGCAAATGTTTTGGTTATTCACCACTCAACAGTCCATAATATTTTTGTGTCGACGGATTGGCAACTAGCCCAAACGAAGCATTGCCATACTTCTTCGTTCTCCTGAAATGATAGAGAGAATGTGTAGTTATTTGATTATCCACATTGTTCTCAACAGCTATCAACATGGAAACAACTTACGTGACAGTTTCTCCTCCGAGTCACTTCCCAACACTTGAACTATTACTGACACCATCAACGCCGCTTGTAAAAGATAGTGGATGAGATATGATTTGTAGCAGTTCATGGACATGGCTTTCCTGTTCATTCTAGTGAGAGTGCAGTGTTTAAATAGATTTCTACGGTCCTGTAAACCAATGATCGACAAAATGTTTGTGAGTCAGGCTGTTCAGCCAAGCCAACCAATTACCGATTGATACTTCAGATTGAAAATCTGCTTTCTTCAACACACAACCGTTTTCTACCACCCACTCTATTTCTCACTTGTATGTCAACACTAATATCTGTTCGCTTCACATTCATTTGCTCACAACCACTAGTTATCGCCTGCGTTGTCCCTCACTATGAGTGAGCATCCGCACTATGCTGAGACTGAATTTCAGTCTTCGTTCGAAATCAACACTGATGAGATCAATGAATATGTTTGATGGGTAACGAATGTGACGGAGAATAATCATTGTAAGATTGTGAACTCTGAAACAGCACTCTCAAGCTTGAGAGTTTCTGTGACGAAACTATCATCTAATTAATGAGATTTATAACGTAAAATTAAGAATCAACATTATGACAGTGTTGATAATTGAGGTGATTTGATTTTTTCGTCTATATTTCGGAACTGATCTAATGAACACCCACAAAAGTAACATTAATTATGTGTGTGTAACAGTTTGGTAACTGTTCGTGAACCTGTATCATTAGCGAAGCGATCTCGTTCGAAATGTTCTCTCCATTTGAAGCAGAATACTGGTAACGTTTTAAAATATTAAAACAATAAGATACATTGATTAACCTATTTAATATGCTACACAAATCCACTCAAATGTATGCCGTTCCTTGTGTGTGTGAACTTATTGCTTTAACCAGAGACATCGATTATCGTCAGTAATAATATCATGCTATTGCTTTCACAATATTGCTAGTGTCCTTAGGTGTATCGGAATTAATTACAGCACCCGTTAGAATTGTTTAGCGGGAGAGCCTTCGAAGTCGCAACAATTGGATTAAATAGGGAGATAGTAGAAAATGGTTTGTCGTTGATATTACGATCTCTTTAGTTTGTCTGTCAGACTAACTCACATAGACTTCCAAATGATGATGACTATGGGAATAATAACGTTAGATCAAGGGATCACACCATTGTCAATGTTATGGTGGTATTCGATAGGAACGATTGTGTTCATCACAGGCGAAATCTTTCACACAAACATTATCTAAGTGTTGTCATTATATGCGTCATTTTGTACGTCAACAGTGCTCAATGAATGCCGTTTGTAACTGTGTCTTACGGTAGACACTATTTTCGTATGTGTAAACAGATATTTGATGTGCAAAACTTTGAAGAATAGAACCTCCTCACCATACAGGAGTCTATGGAATTTTGTCAGTTTTTCTGTCTTGTCATTGAGCTTTCTGTTAGCGCACACTGTGAACAGTCGTAATTAAATAGGATTATTCTAATTTGTGACACGTGTTGTGAGCGGATCCAGATACCTTATTGTCTATGCTCACCACTAAATGTTCCATGCGGTCGCGTCATGAAAAGCAATTCAAAATAAATCCATTGCTCATTTGTTTATTGAAGTAGAACGTCGGCATAACTTGGGGAGCAGCAAATGGCGAAAGATGGCGGCAACGCAAAGAGAACGTTGCGCGCAAGAAGGAGTAGAAGTGTTTTTGGTACAGTTAAACAAAACGAGTACAATAATGTTTATTCTTCACAAATCGTATTTTCTTCGTAGAAGCGTTCCACTACACACGTTTCAACATTAGGATTCTGGAGACACAGAATTTCCTAAGACTTATATATGCTAGATCATACACTTAGACGTCTTCAAAACAGTTTGTCGTAGCATAGGTCGTACATACGAGACCGAGACCAAAACCCAGTAGAGACATCTAGGGAAGTAGGTTTTGTCCCCCCTTAATTCATTTGTACATAAACGATATCATACTTATATGAGTTTGATCTCAAAATAGTATGCAGCTATAAGACTGAACATTTGGACGAACATATAACCAGGATTACTAATGACTCAGACAAATTATCTACCTCGAGCGGAACATGGAAGTTACCTTTTAGCCACAACAGATGTAATAGCACGCATTTTAGTAAGGATCACCATGAATTAACGATATAATTACGAAAATAAAGAGCCATATCAACACATGATCTGAAATTTGAAGAACATGACTCTTCTATTATCCCTAAATCTAGACAGCTGATGGGGATCATATATCAGAGGTTATTACCAACTGAGGCAAAGCTGACACTATTCGGAAAGTTCACAAGGCCGACACTTGGAAATCGCATTCTTATCTTTCCAACACGTATATCCCTGCGGTGGAGAATGTCACGTACGTTTCTACCTAGTCCGAATGCTATGTGATGCGCAGTACGAAACGAATCACCAAACAAGTAATAATGGAATTTCGTCTTACGAGTGAGCTTTCTGTAAACGCACACTGTGAAAAAGAGACATTAAATAAGATTATTCTAATTTTTCACACGTTTCACTCTACTGTATTGTAGAACGCTTCGTCTGTCTGATAAAAAATCACCAGCTAATCAATTACTCTCGATAATGATGACAGCATTGCTCGCATTGTTGATATGACCTGACAGATGTAGACTTACGACTTTCTCTAGTTTTCAGTTGAAAACAGCAAATGTTTGTTTGTTAAACTAATAGCGAACATTGAAAATTCATTGATCGTTAGCTGTGAAAGCATGCTCATTGTTTGAAATGCACTAGATAGAGCAAACACTTGATAAAGTAATCAAATAAAACGAGTCAGTAAACAGAACATTTTCTGTGAAATAAATTAGTGAAACGCGTGACAATGAGAGTGGTGGTACATTTGAGGGAAATGGATATTCACCATGCTAATTCTGTTTACTAACTCGTTTCATTCGATTACTAGAGCATTTGACTCGATCTTAAGTAGACGGGAAAACACTTTGTATTTGTGATAAATTTCACTTGATGCTAACAACATATTTCGTAATTACACTACTTTCACCGATGGTTTGTTCATGGTTGAATCTTACCTCAGCGATCGGTTAGTCCTACTTATACTGTTGCTTACACGTGGTAGATGAAGTGTACACATAGGACGGACGATGAGAAAAAGAAATGTTTGACCTATAAATTATTACAGTGATAAAGTAATTCGGGTGTTTTGAAACTTGTGATCCAGACAGTCATGTACATAGGATGAATGTTCCCTAGAGGCGCCAAGGATTTCTCACCGTTCGCAATATGAAACTTGCAGAAGTAGTGTTTCACAAACAGGATAAGATAATAATATACTTATTCTCAAATAACAGTGAGTTACAAGATGCATGCCAGTTTACAGACTAGATCAAACTGTCACAAATGCAAAAGTTATCGCAGACATATTAAGTATGAGAGTCTGTTTCCGATAGCACATTTACACTATGTTACTGACCAGAACAGTTTGATACAGCCACATTTTCAATAACTGAGTACAATTAGGGAGGGTGCAGAGTAGGGTTCTGGAGTGGTTCGCATAAATCAGGAGTGAATTCGTTTGAAAGTGTCAGTCGGAAAGTGCTTTATACAAGCTGTGACCTAAACGTACGCGTACAGATGGCGTATTTTGTCTGGCGGCGCTATGGATGTTCCACTGTGAATAGAGTTTTGAGAAGGGACAAAAGAGAGCTGGAAAACAGCAATGAGGCAGTTGTATATATTAACAAAAGCACTGCTTAAATTTTCATGGTGAAGTAGACAATGCAGTGGTAAGTCAAGACGAAGTTCATTCTGACCAATAAAATTTGATTAAATTGTAGTAATATAGCCCACAAATTAAGGAGAACAGCAATGAAGAAGGAAGGGTTGTGGAGTGTGTCCAGTCAATAGAAGAGAAGTTGATGTAAGAAGCCGGACATCTGTACATCGAAACCGAAAGTCCAGTAAGAAAAGTAAAGTTTTTAAAAAACATTGTCAATTATACTTTTCACCATCTAACCATTTTCTATCAAATGCTAACCTCTAAGTCATACTGTAGGTGCCCAACTAAGCATGTTCCAGAGTGTCTTGTCTGAATAGCTATCCCAGTATATCATCGAAAACATGAGTCTCAGAAGTAGCAAGCGTATAAAAGCAACCCCAACATCCCTGATTAGTAGCGTTATCAGTCGAAAACAGCCGAATGCAAACAAAATTTCCTGCCCAACGAACGTTCGTGGATGGAATTCATCGCCCACACCATGAATATTTGCTGACCAGCAACCCCACCATCCCTTCTTTTGTGTCGTTAAGCTCATGTAAAATATTGTAAGATAATATTTTATGTCCTACTTGAGGTTGTATGCTTCACACTCTGTTGATAAACAGCATTTCTGCAAGTCCCTTTCACAGGTTTGTCTGGTTATTACAACTTATGAACTTTCGGTGAGACATCAATATAATGTAGTTAACAGTTATGGAAATAAAGTACAGATTCTCAAACAAGCTATGAGCATTTAGGATGTAAAAGGCGGAGATGTGCTTAACGAAGTAAGTAGGAAAGTATTATGGTTAAAAGTGGGGCAACAGATAACAAGGTTGGTTGGATAGTAAGTCAACATAGTGCCTGTGCGGAAATTAAAACTGATAATTGGCGGTATGAAACTCACAAAGTTGTGGGTGTTGATAAATTTTTGTCCAGGACAGTAGAGTGCGTTCTAATCGGCCAGTTTACACTTGAACAGTACCGATCGACCGAGTGGGTAACCTGTCTATTTCAAGTAAAACCTAAAGAGATTTGTATTCAACTAGAAAAATTTAATGCTACTTCGGATGGAAAAAGTAAATAATTAAAACGCAGCATTGAGTTCAGTGCAGCTGCTGGGGACGTCGGACCCCAGAACTCACTTGGATAAGGTCCCAATTTTGTATTTGTTTCGGAAATTTTGAATTTTTGTTTTCGCGTCAAAGACTCTGAAATTCTTTGACTGACATTGGCTGATGAACTATTTTCGTACTCTAATTCGTCGCCCTCACCAAGGGCGTTTTAGCATTGCATAAATAAGCTTGAGTTGTATGCTTTTGGACCTTGTACTTTCGGGTGCCTGTAGAATACACTCACTACATCTTATCAGGACTTCTTCCTCTAGTTAGCGGGGCGTGGGACAAATCAGATCA
Source organism: Schistosoma turkestanicum (assembly GCA_944470395.2). Classification (NCBI taxonomy): domain Eukaryota; kingdom Metazoa; phylum Platyhelminthes; class Trematoda; order Strigeidida; family Schistosomatidae; genus Schistosoma; species Schistosoma turkestanicum. Next base: position 16,218,822 of record OX103976.1, on the reverse strand, counting down.
GAATAGCCTATCGTGTCACTGATTCATCGATCTTCGTTCCGTTTACCGATTAGGATGAACTCACAATAGCAGCAAGCATATTAGTAGTTTAAATTTGTGCAGAGCTAATAATATGGGAGCCGGGTGCGAGTGAGTTCTCGCCAGCAGATGAATCAGTGCACCTGAGGGCTTCATTAGGAAGCTATACAAACTCACATAGCCCACCTGCCACGCGCATTTTTGTAATATGGTCTCCAGTAGAACATAATATATTATCTTACATTCGCTTAAAATGAGCTTAATATCACAAAAGGAGGACAAGTACATTTACTAACCAGCAAACATTGATAATGAGGGCAATGACTTGATTCAATTCAATTTTCCGGGCAGAACATTTTTCAGGCTCTTATAATTGGGAATGGGGTGACTAATCAGTGGTGCTCAGTCTGCTCTTATACTCTTGCTACTCCTAAGACTCATATTTCCGACTTTATGGTCAGATCACCATTGTACCAAGATCGCTATAACAAGCTGATTCAGGTACTTTCAGTATGAAGTAGAAGTTGCTATCTGATGAAAAAAGGTGATAAATAGTGAACAATACGGTCAACAATGCTTTTAACAAACTTAACTCTCCTTGCTGGACTGGCTTTGATGAACAGACTTCACGCTTTTTACTTCATTATTTGGACTCTATCCACCTCAATACACATCCCAACTCGTTGTTCTTAATTGCTGTACTCTCTGATTAGAAGACTATTTTACTAGAATTCACTTTAGTTTTAGCAGCCAATATGGGTTCTTTCTACTGACACACTGTTTCTTTGTCTGCTCCATCATGAAAAGTTAAATGTTGCTGTGGTTATATATAAATTCTTCCGGCTTCTACTCTTTTCTTTTATTTCTTTTTAAAACCTTATCAGCAATGAACAACTATGGAGCTTCTTGTTGAGTGAGAAGTGCACTCAGTACGAGTTCATCAAGGTCACAGCTTGCACCAAGCTCTATTCAACCAACACTTTCTTTCTCTACAAATATATCACCCTGTAAATCACCGTTGAATTACGAAAATCAACGAAAGATCTCTGCTGCATACCCACCCTGTTTATAATCGCTTGTTCGACATATCGCCGCATCACATTAGTTATGCCTCTAAAATAACATGTTCCTACTATGAAAGAAATTAATATTATTATTTTTTTAAGTGAGAGAATCGTATGAATGTCTTTAACATGCGGTCAGTCACACATGCGAACATAAGCATTAGAATGATATGTACAGAGTTATAGGCAAAATATTACTAACGAAAATGACACTTTCTGCATGATAAGCTCACTAAAATGTCTGTTAAATCCAACAGTATACAAACTCAAGCAAAGTTAGGTCGACATGAATTTAATTGGGATTATTTCCAGAACAATTTCGAACCCAGCTGGTGTGGATATTAACACGTTATAATCAAGATTCATTTCCCGCAACATGGTCATACATATATGAAAAGACAGGAACAGAAAAAGGAATGCTACCTAGTTACAGATCCTTTCAATTTCTTCAGGTACTTAAACAAATTGCCTTCCAAACATTTTGTGGTTTGTTGAGTCCATTTTGATCAGATCCACAATAAATAATGTCTTTGTATTACCAACACTATGACGTAGTATGCACGTTCTTGCACGTTGCTTTTTACTTGGAATCAGTATGTCATGCTCCAGACTAAATGGAAAAATTTCGTCAGAGGCTGCAAAATGAACATATGAAATATAACTGTGAGACCTTAAGTAAGTCATCCAGCGGGCAGTTTGACGAAGTTCATGAAGGTCATGAAAAGCCGACGTCCGTTAAATCATTTACTCGCTGTGAGCCGGCCGGAGCTGGTACGCCCAAAGAACCAACTAAATAAAACAAAGGGCACTGTGTAAATTCTCACGACTAGGGGTTACAAACTAGCACCGTGCTTCCAACAAACAGGAAAACTAAGCCCCCGGTGTCTGGGAATTTTCGCGAGGTCTCCTTACTACATAAAGACTGTCATCTTCACTAATATCACTCTGGGGTACTATTGTTAGGGTAAAAATGAGAAAATAATCAGATGAAATGTTATAGTGTATACATACCTAACAGCTTTTTCAGTCTATTTTGTACTTGTAAATACACTTTACATCACTAATCGACGTTAAAAGGTCCCAGAGGAAGTTTTGGTCTTAGATTTAAGGAATGATTAACAGATATATCGCAAGGTTTGCCTAAATTTCTCGATATTCAGTCTGTTTCTCCCTTCAGTTTTGAGATTGGCTAGAAATGACAAAAAGAGTGAGTGCATAAAGAGAGATGACCATGTGTACTTATACGCTATAGTTCGAACAGAAAACTAAACCTTATTTCCAAACCACGCTGAATTCACCGAGTGTAAACTTCTTGTTGGAAATATTGATACTAGGGGGGCCCTAAAGTATCCGAATTACTTTGAATGGCCCAAGGAATGTGGAGTAAATTAGGTGTGTTATATGTTGTCCGCAGTTATTCAGAATGCCGGAAGTTTCATCTTCAAAAATCTCGCTAATACCTCGGAGACCCACAGTTAAAATATCCCCACAAAATCTGAGTCATACATGACAAAACTTGGTCAGTGAAAGTAGCCTTTTGAAATCACTAAATACCAAGTAACAAAACATTGTGGTGGCTTACGAAGTGCTTAAGCGCCTCATGGCTGTCAATCTCACAAACCGGGGAGGAACTAGTAGAACAGCTTCAGGCTTAATGTAGAACAAAGAATGATCTCCCTAGTCACGTCACATGTTGTGAGAACCAACTTCGATAGGTAAGACAACAGCTAAGAGGATAAATAAACAAATAATGATGTCGGATGACACTGAGTTTTGTCTTTCCCCTATTCTTACTTAAGACCAACTTAATAATCATCTATATGTAACCCGAAATGGTTTCTTCACAACACTAACGTATGAATAAGCTGTTTACGAACAACAATAATAGGAATAATAACATCCATGTCGGTCGACCTCTTTCGATAACCGACGATCTGAGACGTGAAGACCACACCTTCGACAATGGGACAAACTATTCGGGTGAAAAATATGCAGCGGCCAGTTTCCACCGACCCTACCGAGCCAGTTTAATCAACTTGTTTTGATCTAGCCTGCAAACTGCCATGCCTCTTCAAACACGCAGTTATTTTAGAATAATGTATCATTACTAGTATTATCGAAACCTAAAAACCAAGATGTTCGTGTTCCCAAAGATTCAAATGTCTAGGTTCCTAAAGACTTATAGATAGCTGAGACCAGATAAACCAGTTACCTACAAAATCCATGAATGGGATGTCAAGGAATGAGTAAACTAGGCTTGCCAGTTGACGCGAGCTACACGGCCTACCTCATGGTGATTTGCCTCGGATGCGTAATTGAGCACCCTGAGGAAACGTGTGCCTGGTGAAACTAATGAGGTTAGCACCAATGCGGAAGACCCACGGAACTGTTTCTTTTGGTAATTTATCTACCTCTATAGATTTGAGAATACTAAACAAAGAAGTATTACCAAGATTGAATTCAGTTCTACCAGTGAATAAAGGCGAACCATGTCTAGGGTAGGAGATGTAACCTATTTTGTACGCTGCAGCTTTTAACAAGCTAGTTCCTTGCTTAAACCCTGTTCTCAGATCCCAGTTGCGTTGCCCTCGAAGCCCTTGTCGATGTATATTGTAGACGACTATTGTAATGTATGTAGATAATGTTTAACCAAAATCTTCGAGTCATCATAGTTTTTCGTTTTGCCATTAGGACCTGAAAATTGAAAAGCTATGATCCTGCCTTGTCGAAAAGAAGAGGCACAAGATAATGTGCTGCTTCGATTGAACCAGCTTAATGTGATCACCACAAATGATTACCCGAGGATCCCCAGAAATATTCCCACTGAATTTAACACCATAGGTCCACTCTCTCACTTTTCCTATACATTTAAACTGACTTATTCTTCAATCTTGTTTAAAATCATAAAAGGGCGCCAAACACTCTTTCAAGTCCTCGATTAGCAGATTAGACATGGGTCATGCTAACATATGGCACTCGCATCCGAAGAATTATGGCCAAGGTAGCAGGTGCTGCCGTGTGTGCGCCAATCGACATGGACTAATACGGAAATACGGTTTGAACATGTGCAGACAATGCTTTAGACAGTATGCCTCTGTAATTGGTTTCAAGAAGTTTGATTAATAATATACTCTATTATGGATTGAACGTTATTGTTATTAATTTCATTTAGCTTACAAATGCGTGGTTTTGATTTTGCGAGTGAGTACTTCCTTATGTCCTCTAGTAACATTCCGTCAGGATATTTGCCTTAAGACTTGATATTCCTTTTCACTCCACATTTGCCTATTGCTTAATTGCATACAAACTTTGGATAAAGCTAGTCACCAGGCTATCCCAAGATTAACCATGTTTTTTTCCTGAGCTCGTTTCTTTCTGCCTAGGTTCGGTCCTTCTGTGTACTCTCGAGCTCCCAGAGATTGCACTTATAGATCTGATGATAGAGTTTGTGGTAGCCTTTTCTCTATTTTGAATATTAGTTATTGATCCTACATAGTCTAATAACATTATATTGTGTCTGTTACCTGGTTTTTCATGGCTACTTCAACAATAACCTCGGGTTTTTGTTAAGATCACTGCAATGTAGCTCACTAACTATCCCAATATCCAGCTCAACTGGCTGTCGTCTCGTCCATCTCGAATGTTTCTTGTGTTACGTGTCTAAGTATTTGGCTTGCAGTATCCTCAATATTTAAGCCTGCCCTCAATCTGTAGAGACGTAGAAATATCCTTTCCTCTGACCTAAAGCTTATTATCCTCCTTAAAGTCAGTCTGATGTTTTCTTATTTGCCTCAATGTGTTCTCAACAGCTTTTCACTTACATGCTAGGTCTCATTGTTGTATGGACGGAAATCCACTGATGTAAGGAGAAAAATTCAGTCACTGGCTTCACAAGATTTAGATTTTCTTTTACTTACAGATTTCAATATTAAAAATCTGCCAGACTTTAATAATTTTCTTGTGACGAACTACTCCAATTTATTCTGTAGATAAGATCACAGTAGCTGTGTAACAGGCACCTCAATTTCGCTCATACGTGCTGATACTAGTGGTTAGTACTCTTGAAATGTTAGTTTTAACCACTACTTAGCTTAGCTTGTAAATAATCAGTCATAATACGCTTTTATACTTCCTCACTGAAATAGTCCTTCAATCGTATTCTTCCCAGTCATTCGTTGCTTTATGTTTAGTTTATTATTTGCTGTACAAGTACGTAGTCCTGTGATTTTTGTATCGATAGGTAATCCATAGTCTTCTAAAAAAAATTACGCTTATCGTCTTCGCAGTAATATCTCTAAGTGTAACACGTATGAGTATCCACTTGTAAAATCTTTTCAAATCGTCAGTGTCGTTTCGTTGATAGTCCTGACTATCTCACTCGACATTGACAACTCGTGGAATTACTCATGATGACTACTCCGTTTAGTTAACTGTTCGGTACTTGCTTGTCTCCGTCAGAATATTACATTCCGCCGTCAAAACCGTCTATAGTCTCTGACTTTCGATGGATGACATCACAGGGGCCAACTTCTGCTGCTTGAATATAGTCTCACCTATTAAACTTCTAGAAATAAGACGTCCGATCTCTTTTACAGCTTTTTTGGTGGAACAGTCAGTAGAGTGTATAATAGAAGGACAGATACGACGCAGAACTTCGTACGTCGGTTCAAGTTGCCATACTACATCAGCACAGAGACGCAAACGTCAGTTCAAATCCAAGAGTGATAGCAATAATAGAAGTATTAGCAGTAATGGAGAAGATTAAGGAGCGAGGATATGATTCGATAAGTATGATTCAGTGAGATGAATTTAGAAGGAGAAAGACAGAGATTATGAGGTATTCAGAAGGTTAGAGTTAGAGAGAACACAGAGTGGATGCACCTGCGCCATTGCAAACGATACTGAGCCATGTCATTCAAGGTCTCTAACCATCGGTGACTTTCGTCATTTTATCATTCCACATAAGCAATCATGATTTTGAAATGGAAAGGAGTAAATCTAAGGCTTTGGGAGTTCTGTTAGCCATTATCAAGCTTTGTCATAATAACACTAAAAGAGTGAAACACCCATGATATAAAAGTACAACGAGTAGGGTACAGGTATTACTATGTTGCGTATGTAATTTTACAGAGATCAGGAATTTTTTAGGTAGCAAGACGTTAAATAGATGTCTAGTGATCGAAGCAACTAACCCCATAAACTTATGCAGTGCTGTGATCCCTTCTATAGTATATGGGAGCTAATAAGTAGTAAAGTACATCAAAATGTATCCGGTTTTTGAGGTGTGCGGTGAAATAAGTAGAACCAAACCATCTGTACTCAGAGTAGAACAGACATCAAGATTTATTTAGGCACTTAGGAATGTTACATAGTTTGTAAGTCTGAAACCACAGACGTAAATCGTGTAGACTGCAGAAGTTACAGCTTTGAGCGAATCCGATAAAGCGAAATAAGTCGACATGTTCAAATGTAAAGTATTAGTCAACTCGTCATAATGAAAACTATCTTGATGCTTCTCGATCTGCACATGTATATACCATACATAGTCGTACTGTACACATGTGAACCTTGATGCTTAGGAGCTGAGGTTGTAAGGTAACTGTTCAATTGGCATCGCTACCGCAGGACTGCTCACAACCGGCCGCAGCGTCATGCTAGTTTTTGATTCAGCTACTAAATGAGTTGTAATTAAGTTCCAACAAGAAAAGCAGTCATTTTCAAACTTCTCAAATATCTAGGTCCAGAAGCCGTTCAGTAGTTTTCCACCAGCGCAAAGCGATAAACACAAGAAATCGAATCGCTGCATAAGCATTCCATTATTTATAATCATTGCAGCTTTAGATGTTAGAATACAAATTCATGACTATGTCTCTGTTATTGTTATCTCGAATTTCATTCCACAAGGCTAGTTAGGTGTGAGAGTTTGAAATAACTTGTGCATGATTTCGATAGACTAAAACTAAAGGTTAACGTTTAATTATTGACATTCAGCTTTGTTAGAATCCCAAAGAGCTCTACAAGACCCTATATATATATATATATATATATATATATATATATCTGGGAATTTTCGATTGTGAAATCGGCTTCCTGTTTGTCACAATGGACTAACCATCTTAAGAAATTGAAAGTAACTCTACTTACTACAGAGAATTTTAAAGATATTGCTTATCAAAGTCAAATAAGAAACAATCGTATGCTGACTGCTATCATTCGACATTATCAAAGAACCAATTACTCGCGAGCCATAATTACGACCCTCGAGTTTCGTAGGCACGTGCTTGCTTCGTTTGAAACCGGGATAAGTCCTTGCTGATCGTATCTCCACGGTGGTCAGGTAGTATTACAAATCAACTGAAGCGTGAAAAGTACTCAGCAACTAAGATGTAATATTTTCAATACGAGATTTGCAAACTTTGAGAGTTCACAGCCTATGACGGAATAAATGAGATGCTTTTTCATAAATTTGTAACCGTTTATAGTAGGGAATTATTTTAAAATCAACTCAGTACGTGAAGTTATTAATTTAAACAACAACAAGTGTTACGTGCAAGAGTAGTAGCTAGATGCGGACCTCCAATGCTATGATGAGTGATCCGATCTTAAACCGACTATCAGCAATGAACTTTTTGATGGTATGAATGAGTTCCGATTCTGTCAGATGTTAATCAGTACTGTCGTATTTCTCATCAGGTAATAAAATCAACCTAATTATAGGGAAAGTGAGACTTCTTTTGCCTTCTACTGGTAAGCAAAATCTACTTTCAAGTACCAAACTAAGCACAAACTGAATTATGTGAAACCGTCGGATATGAAGTGAAAGTGACAGCCCTTAGTGGAGAATCCCGAATGATCCACTTCTATAAGAGTTAGGAAAAGCTTAGCTGAGCTCTTACATTTCTCCAGGTACAAGATCTTGTTTTGCAATTTCCTCAACAGTAAACAAGCTAGGAGTTTATTGGTTCCGTACCAAAAATAAATCTGATCCTCCAAAGAAGCGATATTTCATATTACGTGACCAGGGATAGCTTTCAAGCTACAACTTATCAAACAATTTTTAAGTTCACAGTTTAAAACTGTTCAATAAATGAAATCCGCTAGCTGTGCCTGCATAATACTCATCTTTAGCATAAATAAATACAGGTTACAAATGGAATACTTGATCGTTCAGTTTATAACAAATTTTTAACGTTCCGATAACAATTACTAAAGTAATAAAACCCCAATTCATGAATAATAATAAGTGTAGGTAGTTGTACATATACGTGCATACATTGCTAACATGCAACCTAACAACCAATAGATATATTTGAAAACGAAGAACACATCTTATTTGATATTGTTATTATTTTAATCATTATTATTAGTAGTAGTCATTATTTACTATTTATTACTTACTCACTGTCTTATCGCAAAGGCAAACAGTATATTGTTTAGTTAAACAAAACGAAATTTCAATGAGAGACTGAAGCCGAGTCAAGAGATGATGAACACACTGCACAAATTATACGTGAAATGAAAGATGAGAAAAATAGAATAGAACAGAACAAAAAAATGTTAAACGATTAAAAGATATTTAACAAAACATCAAGCAGCAGGACCACTACTACTCAATTCAATAAAAGTATCTCTTCCTGTCGAGAAAGAGACAGAGAGAGAGAGAGAGTTCGTCGTCACCTAGCTTATTGCTCTCACATGTACACAGAACCAAATGATTCAATTCGGTTGTACATAAGTTGAATTGTATGAAAAAGCTATGTCGACAAGCACATACACACATACAAAGAAAAGGAGACAGCACAAACTGGAAAACGCGCCACCACCCCCCGCCCTCTGGAAAGAGACGTGATACGTTTTTGAGTAGTAATTGATGAAAGCGGTAATAATATTGCTAGGAAGAAAACTAACTATTCAACGAAGCTAACTAGTCGTATTAGTAGCGTATATATATATATATATGCGATTTGCATTAGCACACCTGTTTTACCAGTTTTGTATTTGAATCGATCAAACACACATCGTTCAAGAATCAAGACGACAATTCAGTTAAAGCACACAAGCACACACACACAATATAAAATTGAATAAAATACATAGATAATTCCCAATTGGTGATGTGTTTATTAATAAAGACAAAACTTTGAATTTTGAATACAATAGATTTTGTTAATTATTATTATTATTATTATCATTATTATTATTAATAATGTAAGCGTTATGCAAATTAAAAAAACAAACAAACAAACTGAAAAGTTAGTTGCATGTGTAGAGAAATTGAACAATCATTGGTCAATATATATCTATATATATATGTGTGTGTGTGTGTGTGCATGTGTATGCGTATGCGTCTATCAACTTTATATATCAACACATTCATATTTGCTTGCACATGTCACGACAATGCACTAATCAAATTATTGTATATGCAGCAGGAAAAAAAAGCGTATTTTCGAATTGACAATGTATATTATTGACTTGTCATGGTGGACCACCAGTTGTTTTACTGATAATAATAATAATAATAATAATAATGATAACAATAGTTTAACAAAGTTAACTCAGCAAAATCATGAAATAAAAAATGAGAGAGAGCAATCAGAGAGATCAGATAGGCAGAAAACAAATAATATGAGATTATGCAACAATGGAAAAACGCTAGATACACACGCACACACACACACGTGTACACACAGAGACGTATATGTGTAGTTAGTAGAAAAAGAGGGCAAGAGGAAAAAACCAATGCGCAATAGAACAAAAACTGATTTATTTCCCTAAATCATTTATTTGTACGGTATAATCCATACACATTAAGAAAGTTTATTTTAACTTCAAGGTGTTCAATTAAAAAAAAACTTTTTTTCTTCTTGTTTGTTTGTTTGAATGAATGAATGAATTATCAAAATTCAATAAATATATAAGTAATCATTAGTAGTAGTTGTTTTGTTTGTTTGTTTGTAAAAGCAACAAAATGATGAAGAAATTACGCCGATTAGAATAAACAAAAAAGTGTGTGTGAGTGCGTGTGTGCTGTTGTTGTTTTCCTTTGTCCGTCCCCACAGTGAATCCGATCAAACACACACACACACAGAGAGTGTGTGAAGAATGGTAAACATGTGTAGAAGACAATAAATAGCTTGTGATTGTTTCATTCAAACAACAGTGAATGTTTCAATTGTTCTGTTTGTTTGTTTGTTTCAAAATACATTGGCTGTATCACACAAAGAAGCATAATAAAGCGTTACAAAAGAAAAAACCAAAAATAGAATAGAAAAACACCGACACACACACAGCACACACACACATTCGATATAAACAAACAAACATACAAGAAACAAAACACACACAATACACTAAATATTATGTATGATTCATTTGTAGACTTGATGTGAGCAGTACATTATTGTTATGTGACTGATGGCTGGCTGGCTGGCTTGATGATGATGGCAGAGTAACAAACACACAACAAACAATTAACCCCACTTGTTTCACTTTTCTATTTAGAATAGTACAGTGTTTTTTTTTTGAAGACAAAAAAAAGTTACATACAAAAAGAAACAGAGTTAGAGAGAAGAGATGGGGAAATAGCATAGTTGTGTGTGTGTGTGTGTGAGGAGAATTTCTGATTTCATGACGACAATTAGTAAGTAATCATTATCATTCCATCAATATATGATCTTTAGAGAAGTTTCGGATGATTTCAATCCAATGAAATCTTTCAGCGAGTAGAGATCAGTGATTATTATGATGATCATCATGATGAAGATGACGATGATGGCGATAGCGATGATGATGATGATGGCGATGATGATTAACGTTGAAATGAGAAACGCAAACAAACACAAGCATTCGATTATAATGCAACAACATCACACCATATTTTTGCTTTGGCCAATTACAAAAATGAGAGAAGAAAGGTAATGATAACAACGACACACAAAGAGCATAGAGAGAGAGGGAGAGAGAGACAGACAGACAGATAGATAGACAAGAGAAAAAGGCATTTCACAATAAAACAAACAATGAATGTGAAGTACATTTTTGTACTATTATTATTATTATTATTATTATTATTATTATCATATAATGTGTTATTTGTGGAAATGTTTTTCCGCGTTGCGGACACTCAGCTCTCGCGCTCCTTGTTTATGTATCAGTAGTAGTGTGTATGTGGATAACATGACACTTAAGCAGCAATTGAAAAGAGAAAAAACACAGTGTAGATATGTATTCAACTGAATGAATGAATGAATTGGATTGGATTGGCTGTATGTATGTATGAATATGCACGTCTGATTGGTTGAATCAAAACACAATGAAATTGCATGAAAGAAAAAAGAGACAAAAACATACACAATTCAACAAAAAAAAACTAAAACAGAAGAAGAAGACGAAGTAGACGAAGAAGAAGACACCACAGCAAACAAACATCCACAAACAAATCAATCAGTCAATTAATCAATCAATCAATCAATAAAATGAATTAATACAAACCACATCCTTTCAAATTATTTGCTATAATCACATCAGTCACAGCATCGAATACAAATTGTATATTATTTGTATCAGTGGCACATGTTTGATGACAATAGATCTCTTTGTTAGGTGAACGATTTTTCGCTTCAAATGATGCTTGAATATAAATAGCTGCTTCTTCATAAGTTTGTTTACCTAAATTTTTTTTTTTTTGATATGGGGAATGAAAAATAAGATGAATGAGACAAAAAATAACAAATTAAATAATAATAATAATAATATTAATAATTTAAGAAAAAAAATAGATACTCAACTAATGTATCATAACAGTAATGTGGATCATCCAGAAGATACAAGTGTTTATGAACAGTTGTCTACGACGTACAATACTTCGAATCCATTGGTCAGACACGATCAGCGACAACCTGCTATGGGAGAGAACAAACTAGATTCCAGTGGAGGAGGAAATTAGGAAAGGTGTTGAAAGTGGATAGGACACACAGTGAGAAAAGCACCCAACTGCATCACAAGACAAGCCCTCACATGGAATCCTCAAGGTCAAAGGAAAAGAGGAAGGCCCAGAAAACATTACGCCGAGAAGTGGAGACAGACGTGAGAAGAATGAACAGTAATTCGGTGGAACTGGAAAGGGAAGCCCAGGACAGAGTAGGTTGGAAAATACAGGTCGGCGGCCTATGTTCCATTGGGGGGTGTGACAGGCGTAAGTAAGTAAGTAATGTGGATTTGGGTGAGGACTCTGTAGTTGAAGAGACTTCAATATCATCAGGGTAAATTAATGCGCTTATGATATAAAACAAAATAACTAGGTTTGTGAAGACGAATGTAACTTTTTTTATTTATTTCTCTGATAGAACTCTGTTATCCGTAAAAAAAAATAGTAAAACTTCATCCGATCGATCAAAAAAGGGAAAAATCTGGCCTTGAAATGTTTTAGTACAGCAAAAGTGAACAGTCTTCTTTCCCTCTCTGAATGTTCTTACATGGCCACGAGCATGTAGCCACTATCAAGGAAATCCTGCTGACTGACTTCTCGTGATGGTGATGTTGTTTACGAAATTGAGAGCACAAAAAGCGAGTGTCCAGTCGAGGATTCAACCGGGTTGGTGAGTATAAAGGAACTAACTACCTAGAGAAGTTGGAAAACCTTGATTCTAAACCAACAGTCACAAAGGGCTTCAGGATTCTAACCAGAAGAATGGAATATGAACCTGTTGTCGGTCACTGGAAACCATAGTACTGCATCACCTAACGTTGTTCCACTCACTACCTTATGGATTAGATCTGGTAGGTTAAAGGCTTAGGGAATGGTTCTTTAAGAAAATCACCTGCTTTGGTTTAGGCAGCTAAGCAGTAGTATCCCAGCCCACTCACACAAATTCTATAACTTATGTGCTCCTTTGTACCAACGTTTATGTGTTCAAATAAAAATGAAATAACTCATGAGGCATGAATAACTTGGCTTTCAGATAGACAGATTTTTTTGAATCTTATCTTACATATTCAAGCTGAATACGTGAGAATGACGAGAGTTTTAACTGTTATATAATAGATATGACTCATAGAATACCATATCCACTGTTCAATAAATCTGCGAACTTATCTTCAGTTTTTTGACAAAATTCAGTAAAAGCTTCCGAGAAAATCATGAAATGTTCAGGGCCGTTTATACAGATAATTTATTGAAAACAGCCATTTTTAGGCAGGGTCAAGGATTTCATTGAGGTAACGCGAATGAATATCTCAAAGATGACTCAAGGCCACAACGACAAGCAACCCCCTGTTGAGACCTACTACCTAATGAATAGAATGTGTACGACTTCTATAAACACATCTCTTGTACATGACTCTTGATTTAAACTCATTTCCGTGTTAAGAATATGAACTGATCAATCTTTTCGGACAAATGTGCATCGATATTGAACAAGCTAGTGATTATCTAAACTCAACAGCTACGTGGATAAAGCGTTGGTGTTAAAAATGCAGTCAGTAATAAGTTCTAATCTTGAAGTGAACATCAAATCTAGAATACAAGTATACAAAGCTGATGAGTCCTAAAATAAAACGAAAAGCACTGACCAACAACTAACTCTGCCTAAAATATAATCAAATTATTATCACCTATTTCAAGTGACTTTGGCATTCTTGATTATACAAAAATATCATGTTAACTGACAAGTACAGTCAAAACGATACAATATTTCGGTTGAATATTTTTCTGTTTACAAATAATAGTACACCATTTCGTTACTTGATCACAGTTGATTCTATTTTTTCCAATAAATTAGATATAAAAATTCGAATATTGATTACGTGGGGAAGTTATCAGGTTCGTGAACCCGAAAACTTTTAATCAATCAATCAATAGCGACATAGAACTTCGTACGTAAGTACATCAGTTCATATTGCCAGACCACATCAACACAGTGATATAATTGTCAACTGAAATCCAATAGTAGTAGAGGTAGTAAAGGTATTAGAAGTAATCGGAGAGGTTAGGATTAAAAGATATTATTCAAGAAGTAGAATCTAGTGAAATAGACTTAAAATGATAAAGATAAAGTGATGAAGAATTAGAAAGTTTAGGATTTCAGAGAACACAAAGAATGAAATCATCTGCGCAATTGCAAACGGTTTTGAGCCATGTCATTCAGGGTCTCTAACCATCGATTATTATCATCTCGCGGAACCCAACCAGGTAGTCGACAGCCACGAAGATGACTCAGCCCACTCGTCAATGACTTCATGGATTTGTGACATTTTTTGGTTTGGCCACCCCTAACATTCTTCCAACCTACTCCTACACTACAAAACATAGCTCGTCGAAGTAGACGGCGGTTGGGCATTCGTAACACATATCCCAATCAACTGAAGTGATAAAGTTTCAATTCTTCATCTATTGATTTGCTATCCCTACCTAGTACTGGTTTCCTAACTATAGCATTGCTCACTCGGTTGTCCCAAGATACACGGGCAACGCTTCGAAGACATCTATGATCGAAACCCAGTAACCTACGAATATCTTCTACTCTGACCATGGCCATGTTTCGTATCCATATAGTAGGACCAAGCTAACTACTGTGCAGCAGACTCAACCGTTGGTTAACAAACGGATAGCTCGCCTATGTTCATGATGATTAAAATCAACTGCTTATATGTTTGAACAGTGAATATGCTTCAATTGGACTATACAAATCGATTAGAGAGAAAAGAAAAAAGCACAACAGAAGTAGTAGAAGCTTATTTCTACTAACAACAACAAATCACAAAAACAATAATACATACATACATACATACCTGGATATTCTGGAAAACAAATAGTCAATGGTGAACGTTTAATTTTCTCTTCGAATAAATCTTTTTTATTTAAAAATAATATAATACTTGTATCAGTAAACCATTTATTATTACATATTGAATCGAATAATTTCAAGGATTCTTGCATACGATTCTGTAAATGAGAAAACAGAAAAAATACACACATATATATATATATAGGGATGTGGTGTGTGCTACTTATACGAACGATATAAGTAGTATAAGAAGGTACGTGAAAGAAGAAGTCTCACGGTCAGAAGAGGAAAACGGAAAGCAAATGGAGCAAAAGCAAGAAGTAAATGGTGTACCAACAGGAAGGAAAGGAAGAAGGATGGAGCGTTGGAAGTCACGACTCAAAGATGGTGTGCAAACAGAGTGTTCAATGTAATGTTTTAGTTTTTAATTGACTCAGAGTGCAAATTTGCATAATACAATCTTCCTCGCCTGCCTCAGTCTTCTCAGGTATAGTGAAAAAATAATTTGTACAATTTTCTGTATTACTGAAAATAATTCACTTGAACTTTGTGAACTGGAAAAAAATGGATGCAATCATTGACAGAGAAAAAAAAGAAAGTACTAAGGACACTGGGGAATTTTTTGGTAGTTTGACACTCAGACTAATCAACAAACAGATTGAAATCGAACCAATTTATTAAAGATTTGCGGAAATTATTAACAATTATTAAGACCACAGATAAAAATGATAAAGGGCAATAATTAATCAATTAATATCAATGTCGAAAAGTAAATCAGACCAGACCAGACCAGATACAACGTAGAACTTCGTACGTAATTATGTACATCAGTTCCAGTTGCCATACCACATATCAGCACAGAAACGTAACTGTCAATTCAAATCCAAGAGTGATAGTGATAGTAGAAGTATTAGCAGTAATGGAGAAGATTAAGGAGTAAAGATATAATTCGAAAAGTATAATTCAGTGAGATAAATTTAGAAGGAGAAAGAAAGATAGAGACTGTGAGGAATTCAGAAGGTTAGAATTTCATAGTACACAAATAGTGGAAAAGTAAATCGGTGAGTTATATATGCAGAATTGTTAATACTTCAGTTCTCTTTTTTCAAGTTTGTGCTGATGATGTTATGTTCAGCAGAAGAAGAAGAAGAACAATGAAAGTTTCAGAGATTAAACTATTCGACTAAGAGAATGAAACTCCCACTAACAACTAATTATTATAGTTCAATTCATCAATTACAATCAATAAGAAACAACTTGGCATGGAATGTTTGACCAAGCTGGACGAAACGGAAAAAAAACGAATTGAAATAAGCGTTGTATGAATATGATGAAAATGAGAAAGAATGAACATTAAGAATATTGTTCAGCATCAAAAACGTATGTAGCAAGGAAGGAAAATTGAGACTGAATGTCTAAAGGCAGATAGATATTTAGCGTCTGTGTAATTGAAAAAGGACTCTTAAGCCATATTACCCTATTTCTCCAACCACCGATTGTGATCACCACGTCAGCTTCAACTATGTAGTCTGTATATATATATATATCAATATAGATCAGACCAATAGTCAATTACCTTTGTTATGTTCGTCACAAGGTACGCTTGAAACAATTACGAGTTTACCTTAGTCGATAAACGCGAACGAGACAATTACCAGCTTCCAGGTAGGCTACCTTGAATCCTAAGCTGAAGATAGAACACTTTGTAAGCGTAGAAAGTATATTCTACAAACACTCGGCAATCACAATACAATCAAGCACACAACTCTCGTTCATTTATACATCCTAGAAACGTCCTTGGGACAGTTACTAAAATACACAGCAGCCAATCACAGCCATGGATTTTCCTGGTGGGAAATGAAATCTCAAGGTCAACCGATCAGCTGGCTCATGCTCGCAAACGTAACTCCACATTAAGGAATTTATCAAGCGAGTTCTGAAGAACTAACATCGCCAACAACCTTATAGAACAATATCACACCTTCCTCATTAGACCGCTGCTCATGACTTTCTTTCAGTTTACTCTTACATCAGACAGCCTGTGATTTATAACATACGTAACACATTGATTGATTTCAAAAATATACTTTAATTCAAATCGATAAAAATCACAGCTACAATTTTATATTATTTTATACACAATCACTTTGAGAAAAAAAAGCATTCATTTGCTTTTCAATTACTAAGCAATAAATTTCAAACACTGTGATATCCTAATTTAGGTGTGATTAGTATCGTATCGTATCAATAAATATGGCTTCTACCCCAGTCAGATGCAACGTAGAACTTCGTACGTAAGTACATCAGTTCATGTTGCCATACCACATCAGCTCAGAGAAGTAATCGTCAATTCAAATCCAATAGTAAAAGAGGTCGCAAAGGTATTGGAAGTAATCGAAGAGGTTAGGATTAGAAGATATTATTCAAGAAGTATGATTCAGTGAGAAAAGTTTAGAAAGACAAAACTAGAGGTGTTGAAGAAACCAGAAGATTAGGATTTCAGAGAACACAATGAATAAATGCACCTGCGCCATTGCGAACGATTTTGAGTCATGTCATTCAAGGTCTCTAACCATCGATTATTATCATCTCGCGGACCCCAACCAGGTAGTCGACAATTACCGACATGGCTAAGTCCACTCGTCAATGACTTCATGGATTTCTGCCATGTTTTGGTCTGGTCGCCCCTAACTTTCTTCCAACCTACTCCTACACTACAAAACAAAGTTCGTCGAGGCAGTCGGTGGTTGGGCATACGCAACACATGTCCCAACCACCTCAACTGATGAAGTGTCACCACTTCATCTATTGATCTGCCATTCTTACCTAGAAATCGTTTCCTAACGACTGCATTGCTCACTCGGGTGTCCGACGGTATACGAGCAATGCTTCGAAGACACCTATGATCGAAAACCAGTAACCTACGAATATCTTCTACTCTCACTGGCCATGTTTCACAGCCATATAGGAGAACGGAGCGAACTACTGCACAGTACACTCGTCCTTTGGTTAGAGAACGGATATCACGCCTACGCCATAAGTGACGCAGGTTGGCAAAAGCCAATCGAGCCTTCTGTATCCACGCTGAGATTTCGTCAGTCACCAGGCCATCGGCACTGATGAGACTCCCAAGATAAGTGAAGCGGTCTACATGTTCGACCACTTCACTCCCTATCACTAGTTCAGGTGCCGATGCAACCCAATCTTGAAGCAACATTTTGCATTTCGAGGGGGGAAACCGCATCCCGAACATGCTTGCATTGTTGCTTAGGGTAGTCAGAAGACTCTGCATTTTGTCAGCGTTTTCACCAAGTAGGACTATGTCATCGGCATATTCTAAGTCAATAAGCTTCTACCCCAACTACAAACAAAAGCCTATACTTAAATAACGAGTTGAATAAAATAAAGTTCATTTACAATAAAAAAAGAAGAAGAATTGTGATGATAAATGACAGTTCCTTTTTGTGTATTTTTCTCTCAACATTAGAACAACTACTGATTTTCATTTCAGTAACTTAAGAAATTTGTTTTTATACTTCTTAATAAGGCTTAGAAAAAATGATAATTGAATATTGAGCAAAAACAGTCCC
This sequence comes from Schistosoma turkestanicum, assembly GCA_944470395.2. Classification (NCBI taxonomy): domain Eukaryota; kingdom Metazoa; phylum Platyhelminthes; class Trematoda; order Strigeidida; family Schistosomatidae; genus Schistosoma; species Schistosoma turkestanicum. The sequence goes on along the minus strand of OX103976.1, from coordinate 16,200,363 downwards.
ATGACAGAACACAAAGAAAAACCTGTCAGGATAAGGTTGTGGAGGTTGTTGAGTTTCATTGAAATCAAGAATTGATCAATATTAGACCATCATTAGAAACCTGGAATCCCTGGATGGTCATTTTATCAGCAGTACGCATCCACCACCACGAAAGCGGAAATCGAAACCACAATCTTCGATTTCAAACGAAGTAAGGTCCATGTTTCCAATGATGGTCTAACATTGATCAGTTCATGATTTGAATGAAAGCTCCGATTTCCAGGTCAATAGATATCGATTTTCAATGAAAACTATCAATCTCCTAAAAATAATGGCTGAGATTTTGAAGAGTTCTACAAAAAATCATACACAGAAGTAAAATCTTTTAAAAAAAAATGATTGGAAATTTAGAAAATATTTACTCAATATGAATTTCTAATTGTAATAAACATACCGTTGTCTCATCTTCATGTAACACTTGATCGTATTCACTCATAGCTACACAAAAAATAATTGCTGTCACATCTTCAAAACAATGAATCCATTTTTTACGTTCAGATCGTTGGCCACCCACATCGAAAAGTCTAAATTTTATTAAACATAAAAAATAAACAAGCAATAATAACACATAAACACAAAATACATTGGTTAAGAGTTGTGGATGAGGACTGTTGATAAGTCCCATACCAGGCTGAAACAGCCGTCCAGTGCTTCCACAGGTTTCTAATGGTGGTAGTCTAACAATGATTGATTGATGATTTCAAGTGTGTAAGAGTATTCTTCCATATAAATTATAAGCTATGAGGAAACTAAAATACACTATATTAGATTGGGCACGACTTGTTCAAATCACTGTCTTAGTTCAGTAAGTAACAGGTATATCCGTTTTTAATTTTGACATAGTCATTCTAACCAAGTAGATTGATATAACGAAAAAACTAAACTAGAAATGAAACAAAAATACTTGGACTACTTATAAGTAGGCAATTTAGTTATGCACAAATATTCCACAATAGGTTGATGTATTCTTCTAAGGACGACAGAACACTTTACACTCTGGTAACTCTTGTTTACTTATTCAGAAGAGATTAATTAACATCTCAAGAAACAATAAAACAGAACAATGTATCAAATTGTATATGTTCCATTTGTTACACTTCATAATGGTATGATAGACAAAGAAGAAAGATGTATAGTGAAGTGAAATGGCCCTCAGTAACAATACATAACAAGACATAACCATGTGGAGCTTATTTTCAAACAATACATAAAAATGAATGCTTGAATATTGATAATGTCTAATGAGCAACTACTTAAAAAAAGACTTTAACAAAATTGAAAACTACAATGTAGTAGTCATGATATATTCAGATAAACATTCAAGCAAGGAGACTTGAACACAAAAACGTTCTACGCTGAGAAGATGACTGATTCTCTAACATAGACAATAGATTTGAGCTAAAGAAAAAATTTGTTTAAAATTAGACTAAAAGTAATAGAACTGTGAATAGAGCTTTTTTCATCTATACAATTTCAAGGAAAGCTATCAATAGGATGTATCAAAATATAATTTCTTTTAAATCATGAAAATCGACCAATGTACGACTACTATTAGAAACCTGTAAGCACTGGATGGCCATTTCGTCCTAGTATGGCACTCATCAGCAGTGCATATCCACGACCCGTGAACGTAGAAATCGAACCTAAAGACGTTCGATTTCGCGTGCGAACGTTCAACCACCTCTAAACCACTGGGTCTAGCTAGTATCAAAAGGTGTTAATGTCTAACTTCAATCAATTATTAAAAAAAATGAACAATCTTCACAACCCTAATAATTTAAAAATATAATTTATTGAAAATTAAAGAAGTCACTACGAAAAATATTCTTATTCATATTACTGTTTACTTTGAATAACTTGATAGGTTAATCCAAAAAAAATTAGCGCTGACAGCCTGGTGACTAACGAAATCTCAGCACGGATACAGAAAGCTCGATTGGCTTTTGCCAACCTGCGTCACTTATGGCGTAGGCGAGATATCCGTTCGCTAACCAAAGGACGGGTGTATTGTGCAGCAGTTCGCTCCGTTCTCTTATATGGATGCGAAACATGGCCGTTAAGAGTAGAAGATGTTCGTAGGTTACTAGTATTCGATCATAGATGTTTAAGAAGCATTGCTCGTATAACATGGGACAACCGAGTAAGCAATGCTGTCGTTAGGAAACGATTTCTAGGTAAGGATGGCAGATCAATAGATGAAGTGGTGAAACTTCATCAGTTGAGGTGGTTGGGACATGTGTTACGAATGGCTAACCACCGACTGCCTCGACCAGCTATGTTTTGTGGTGTAGGAGTAGGTTGGAAGAAAGCTAGGGGCGGCCAGACCAAAACATGGCACAAATCTATGAAGTCACTGACAAGTGGACTGAGTCATGTTGGTAGATGTAGACTACATGGTTGGGGTCCGCGAGACGAAACTCGCCAACGGTTAGAGACCTTGAACGACATGGCTAAAAATCGTTTGCAATGTCGCAAGTTCATCCATTCTTTGAGCTCTCTCAAATCCTAATCTTCTGGAATCGTCAGCACCTCTACCTTTGTCTTCCTGAACCTTATCTCACTGAATTATACTTCTTGAATAATATCTTCAAACCCTAGTCTTCTTCATTACCATTAATACCTTTACTATCTTTATCACTATGGGATTTAATTTGACATTTGCGTCTCTGTGCTAATGTGTTATGGAAACATGAACTTATGTACGTACATACGTACGAAGTTCTACGTTACAACTAAATGACTGATTAAATTCAAAAAAACTACATTACATTAATTAAAAAAAAGATTAACAAAAATTGAAATTTGAATAAAATTCATTAAAACTAATATTTTTTTTAAATAAAAAAAATAAAATAAAATAATAATACATATCATCAACTATACATACTTGAAATTCATATTTTTAAATTGAAAATGTACTTCCACAATACCAGTTGTTTTAACTCGAGTTCTAAGAATATCTTGTTCAGTTGGCATATAATCTTTAGCGCCTAAACGATCTAAATCATCAAGGAAACTAAGAGAAAGAAAAAAGAACATACAGTAGAGAATTTTCAACAATGCACGAAAAGAGAATCATACATTATCAAATATTGAACATACCCGTCGTAAATTTAAACGAAATAAATTGCGGTTGATTCAAATGATCAGGCAAATATATACTAAGAGTGATACAGTTAAGCTTAGTCTCAACTAATAGAATATGAACGTATTGAATGAATTCGATAAAATTATGTGAAATCATGAGGGAGGAAGGGTGACATGTTTAATAAGTGAAATGATTTTACAATAAAAAATCATCAGCAATTTGTATTGGTTGTTTAAATCTTGACCTAGTGGCTATTTAAAAGTTAATAGCCAAGTAGATAATACAATAGCATTTGTAATGAACGATGCTGGGTTCGAGTTCCGGAGTGAATATTGATTCTGAAATGCAAGTATATTTTCAGCTGAAGAGTCCTAATAAAGAAGATAGATACGCGTCTTGGATTCCACTGTTAACGTAGCATCCACCTCTGCAAAAATACTAAACTTGTGACATAAATGAATATTTGATTGGAAAACACCATATACTCTATGCTTAGTCAGTAAGTCACCTACAGCGTACAGCGTACAACGTACGTACATCAGTTCCAGTTGCCATACCAAATTAGCAAAGACGGATGGAAATGTCAGTTCAAAATCCCATAGCAGTAGAGAACGTAATAAGTAGTATTAGCAGTAATGGAAAATATTAGAAACCAAAGTTATCATTCGATAAGTGTATCCTAGAGTTAAGTAAATTTAAAAAAAAAAACGAAAAAACGTCATAAGGAATTAAAAAAATTAGAATTTCAGAAAGCACAAAGAATGGGTGCACTTGTGCCATTGCAAACGATTTTGATCTATGTCATTTTAATTCGTTAACCATTGATTACTTATTGTTTCGCCGACCCCGACCTGGTAGTCTACACCTAACTAACACAGTTCAGTCCAGTTGCTAACGGCCTCATGGATTTGTGTCATGTTTACGTTTGGCTGCCCCTAGCTTTCTTCTAGCCTAATTCCTACATCACTAAACATCGCCATCGAGGTATTATTCAGTAGTAAGACATACACAACACATGTCCCAACCACCTCAATTGATGAAGGCGCACTACTTCATCAACTGATTTGCCATCCTCACCTAGTGTCGTTTTTTTAACATCAGAATAGCTTACTCAGTGGCAGTCTCAGAATACACGAGCAGTTTCGAAAACACTTACGATCGAATGAATACATGAGTGAATTCTCCGTATGGAAAACACCATATACTCCATGCTAATACAACTGACATGAAACAATCAAAGCATTTCAACCCTTAATTTGTTCATGAATATTGTTTTAAGACAAAGGTGAATTAAAAGATATTGTGATGTATATAGTTTTACAAAAACGATCAGATACAACAACGTAACAATAAGTGATGCAGATCAATTAGAATCCTGTCAGTCAGTCAGTCAGTCAGTCAGTCAGATGCAACGTAGAACTTTGTACGTAAGTACATCAGTTCATAATGCCATACCACATCAGAACAGAGATATAATTGTCAATTCAAATCCAATAGTAGAAGAGGTAGTAAGGGAATTAGAAGTAATCGGAGAGGTTAGGGTTAGAAGATACTATTCAAGAAGTATGATTCAATGAGATAAGTTTAGAAAGACAAAACTAGAGGTGTTGAAGAATCCAGAAGATTAGGATTTGAGAGAACACAAAGAATAAATGCACCGGCGCCATTTCGAACGATTTTGAGCCATGTCATTCAAGGTCTCTAACCATCGATTATTATCATCTGGCGGACCGCAACCAGGTAGTCGACAATTACCGACATGACTCAGTCCACTAGTCAATGACTTCATGGATTTCTGCTATGTTTTGGTCTGGCCGCCCCTAGCTTTCTTCCAACCTACTCCTACACCACAAAACAAAGTTCGTCGAGGCAGTCGGTGATTGGGCATACGCAACACATCTCCCAACCACCTCAACTGATGAAGTTTCACTACTTCATCTATTGACCTGCCATCCTTACCTAGCACCCGTTTCCTAATAACAGCGTTGCTCATTCGGTTTTCCCACGATATACGAGCAATGCTTCGAAGACACCTATGATCGAAAACCAGTAACCTACGAATATCTTCTACTCTCATGGGCCATGTTTCACAGCCATGAATTAAGACGGAGCGAACCACTGCGCAGTACACTCGTCCTTTAGTCAGCAAACGGATATCTCGCCTACGCCATAAGTGACGCAGGTTGGCAAAAGCCAATCGAGCTTTCGGTATCCGAGCTGAGATTTCGTCAGTCACCAGGCCATCAGCACTGATGAGACTCCCAAGATAAGTGAAGCGGTCGACACGTTCGACCACTTCACTCCCTATCACAAGTTCAGGTGCCGATGCAACCCAGTCTTGAAGCAACATTTTGCATTTCGAGGGGGAAAACCGCATCCCGAACATGCTTGCATTGTTGCTTAGGGTAGTCAGAAGACGCTGCATTTTGTCAGCATCTTCACCAAGTAGGACTATGTCATCGGCATATTCTAAGTCAATAAGCGAGCCACCTGGTAAAAGGTCTACTCCTGAAAATTCAGACGAGGATAAGGTTATTTCTAGGAGCATGTCAATGATAAAATTAAACAAGAATGGAGAGAGTGGACATCCCTGACGGACACCACTTGATGTAGAGAATCCCGTCTTCATTAGAATCCTGTCACACAATATTGACTTAGAATTTCTAATCACTTTTTAGACTTCAACTCTCTCTCTCTCTCACTCTACATATTTATATATATATATATATATATATATATATATATATATATATATATATATAATTATTACAACTAATGAAGGCTAAAAGTATCGCAGTAAACAATCTTATTTAAATTATATTCAGTTAAGTTAATTAGCATGTTCATGTTATGACTCGTCAGTTGATATGCTTGAAACTATTACGAGTTCACCTTAGTCGGTAAACGAGAACTAAAACAAATGATCCATTGACACGATAGGCTACTTTAATCCAAGCGTCTCAAGGCCCCAGCAAGTAGAGGAAGAAGTCTTGAAATGGCGTAAAAAGTGTATTCTAAAAGCACTCAGAAAATACAAGGTCTCCTACAGAAGAGGAAGAGGAGCATAAAACTTAATAGACAATGCATATTTATACAGATAGGTCGACCTTGAACACTAACCAATAGGAAATAACATTATAAGTATGTGAACTTGATAGTTTAGGACGACCTTAAATATTGACCAATAGAATTAGACTCACAAAATAATTTCTTCAGGATATTTGATGAATATCCTCACAGTTGATTACAATGAGATAATAATTTTTTTTTTAGATTAAAGCCTTAATAAGCTTTATACACCCTAAAAAATTCAATATCTCATTGGAAGAACTATCATCTACAATAAAACAATCCCATAATAATGGGAAATATTAGCCACCGGAAAAAAATTTCCACTTTGAATTTTACAAGTTTTATTTTTTGAGAGATTAAAGTTAAAATTTAAAAACTAGATTTTAATTATGGACAAAAATAATTTGTTATGATTTCCCATAGCCAATACACACATATAGGACACTATTTTTTCACTTATTTTCGCATCAATGTCTCTTCCGGATAATTTACAAAGGAAAGCTATGTAGAGATGGTTAACTTAAGCCTAAATGCATTCAAGTTGAACGATAATTGCTATTGATCAGAGAATGATGTTTATCGATATCATGAATCGATCAATATTAGACCATCGTTGAAAACCTACAGGAGCTGGACGACACAGAATAGGACACATCAGTAGTGTGCATCCACGACCCCCGCGCAAGCAAGAATTAATCCCAGGACCTTCAGTCTTGCGTACCATTGGATGTTGACTTAATGGTTAAGAGGTTGGGCGTTCGCGCACCAGAACAAAGGTCATGGGGTTCAATGCTTGCATGCGTCAAGGAAGCGTACTGCTGATGAGTCCTATACTAGAATAAAAAGACTGTCCAGTTCTTTCAGGTTATTAACGGTGGTCTAATATTGACTGATTCATGACTTCAATGCAACTCAACAATCTCCACAACTCCATTATGGAAATGGTGTTCATGTCAGCATTAAAAATTTCCTTGTATATATCTCTTGCATAATGCATTCGATTACATGACATTAAATACACATGTCACCATCTGACACACTGTTTTCACATTGATTACTGCTATACTCATAAGTTTCGAGGATATCTGTCACGTTTTATTCACATCTGGTGTGTCTGAACATTAACCCTGATCAATTTTATCTTATCCCGACTTAAAAGTGTATCTCATTATTTTTGAAAGCAACAATCATTAATCAAACGTTAAATAGTTGCAAGTGACTCTCTTGACAATGTCTATACACAAAGGTATTGAAATTAGTAAGGACACTCTTTTTTGTGTGTGTACACAATAGATGTTATTTCCCTTGAAATAACCAAAAGAATCGTAAAAAGACAGAACTAAACGTTAAAAAAAAATTTATATGATATAGGAGTCAAAATATTTTAGAGAACTATTAACTCGTGTATTGTACAATGGACCTGTTAGAATATTCACCAAATATCCTAAGAAGAATGATTTTGTCAGTCACCAGGCCATCAGCACTGATGAGACTCCCAAGATAAGTGAAGTGATCAACACGCTCGACTACTTCACTCCCTATCACTAGTTCAGGTGCCAATGCAACCCAGTCTTGAAGCAACATTTTGCATTTCGAGGGGGAAAACCGCATCCCGAACATGCTTGCATTGTTGCTTATGGTAATCAGAAGACTCTGCATTTTGTCAGCGTCTTCACCGAATAGAACTATGTCATCGGCATATTCTAGATCAGTAAGCGACTTTCCTGGTAGAAGGTCAACCCCTGAAAAATCTGACGAGCTTAATGTTAACTCTAAGAGAATGTCTACGACAAAGTTAAACAAGAATAGAGAGAGTGGACATCCCTGACGGACACCACTAGATGTAGAGAATTCAGATGACAGTTCACCATATGCTCTCACTCGACCAGTGGTGTTCGAGTAAAGGGCTTGTATAAGGTTAATGTACTTCTTTGGTACACCTTTTAATGACAGAGACTGCCACAGAACCTCACGATCCACTGAGTCAAATGCCGCTTTTAGGTCCAGGAACACGACTATTGTCGGACGTCTAAATGTGTGTCTGCATTATCTGTAACGTTTTATAACCCGGATTCTTAGTCCAGGATCTGTGTCTTCTTCTGGACTCGGACCTCGTACTTTTTGGATGCTTGTAGAATACAGGTCCTACTTCGTATCAAGTCTTCTTCTTTTATTCAATGGGTTGTTGGGACATTCGGATTAGAGTAGCATATCGTGTCGCCGGATCCTCAATCCTCGTTCTCGTTTTCCGACTAAGATAAACTCGTAATAGTTCAAGCTTATCAAAATGACTTGTGTACGTATATGCGCAACATGACCACTTGTTGTATGTATACACACAAATACAAAAGAGATTGCCTATAAAACAAGATATTCACACACACACACACACACACAAAATCACTTACTATTTTGCTGAATCATTCAATTGATATTCATTTGATCGTGCAAAACATTCTTGTACACCAGAATCAGCCCATAATCGTTTCATTGCATCGAGTAGATCTTCAGAAAATGGTTTTGTATCTTCCATAGCTTGTATCACATCACAAACAATACGAGCATCTTCAGCCTGTATAAAAAAAAAATGATAGTTTAACGACAATGAAAAAATTATGTAAACATGTAAAGTTGGATTTTTTTTAAAAAAAAAAAAATTGATTCATTTCTCTCTAAATGAAACTGACAACAACTTAACCACAATGAACTCAATCACAATTCTGTAAGTGATAATTAGAGGTGTGTGAATTCTGGAACTTTTAAAAAATTTACGAAAAGAATGTCAATATTAGAAATTGATTTCTTTCAAGGTATAAAGTAATTAGAAATTTCCAATTAATATATAATTTGGTGGTCTAACAATAATGATTCATTTATGATTCCAATTTGTTAATTTAATTTAACCCTGTTTGGTGTAGGCAGTAACTACCAAAGACAATTGTTGATGAGGATGTGCAATAACCAGGGGTTGATCAGAGTTAGACATTTAACAGTGGTCTAGAAATTAAGCATTCACGTCCAAGGCCGAAGGCCGAAGGGTTGGAATCCTGCGAGTGACGGGAGTTACGGATGTGTACTGCTGATGAGCCCCATACTAAGACGAAATGGTCATCCAGTGCTTCCAGATTTATAATGGTGGTTCAATAATGGTGTCAATGAAGAGTAATTATGTTATAACAAATGAACCCATAAGTTCATTTTCATTGTAGTATACGCCCAATGAATACGACAAAGAAATATTCCAATTTATAACGTAGAGATATTATTCATTCTTTTTCTTCTTCTACATCTCAAATACACTTCATTAATTCTATTCGTTAACATAATATGCCGAAGAGAGAATGTATGACTAGCAGTGAAATTCACGTGGCTACTGAATCCAGATGATAGCCACTCATTTGTATTACAAATGTAAGATTTAATTCACTTATATATAGTTTAGATTATGCGATTGTTGATATTTTAACTGGAATACGATTAAATGGTTAATCTGAACTAAAAAACTAAGTAGATAAAGATTGGGTTGCATCTACATCTGTCGACTGCTTCACTCATCTGATGTCTTATCAGTAACCCATCAGTCGCATCAGTAAGCGATGGTTAGAGACCTTGAACGACATAGCTCAAAATCGTTTGCAATGGTGCAAGTGCATTCATTCTTTGTGTTCTCTCAAATTTTAAGCTCCTGAATTCTTCATCATATTTTTCTTTCTCTTTCTAAAGTTATCTCACTGAACTATACTACTTCTTGAGTAATATATCTTCGAACCCTAATTTTTCCGATTACTGCTAATATATCTACTTTCTTTATTACTGTGGAATTTGAATTGAAAATCACATCTCTTTGCTAATGTAGTATGACAACCTGAACTTATGTACTCATGTACGAAGTTCTACGTTATAACTAACTGACTAATTAACTGAAAATGATAGCGTTTGAAGCTCACGGTACTGGGTTCGAGTCCCGGTGTGTACATCAACTCTGCAATGAAAATACATCTAACTGAAAAGTCTCAAACAGAATAGAACGCACGTCCTCGATTCCACTTTAGCGAGACTACATAGGAGATGTTCATATGCCAATTGAGATGGATCGAATTTCAGACAAAACTATCAACAACCAGATAATCGAAACCCGTTGAAATAAATTGACATGATGCAGTTTATGCTGAATTTAGTTTCTCACTACTATTTACAATATTATTATTATTATTTTTAGTACCATCAATATCAATCAGTTCAATAACTTTCATTGCATTGACCTCCCCCCTCCCCCCTTGCTCCATTTCATCTAATCTGAATAAGACACAAACATATATAACTATTATACTCTTTCTATCTGATAATTAGTCTACCTTAAAATTTTATTTAATTATTTTTCAAGGAAAATTACCGAAATTTAATGAATTTTTTTTAAAACAAAGAAAAAAATAGAATTTGCTGTTGATATCTGTATGTATGTATGTGTGTATATGAAGAAAGTAACAATCTTCATATTCACTTAAAGAATGAATGAAAAAATGTTAATTTTGATAATACTGTAGAGTAACTAATTTATTATTATTAGTAGTAGTAGTAAGGTAAATCGCTGTAGGTCAAGGTCATGACCTCATCAAAGATATACTCAATATCATTCTAGTTCGGGATTTGTACACACACAGACACACACACACTCAAGCACTAATATACTTACTATAAGAGATGTACTGGAAATTTACATTATTCTCAAATGGACCAGTGATTTTGTCATTTGAGAAGCTGAGTTTGATATCTCTATATTTAATTGCTACTAGTTACATTATGAATGTGTGTGTATGTATGTATGTATGTTCAATACATAACACATGTGAGAGAAAAACGGCTATTTGAATTTTAGGAAAGAAATATTAAAGGGAAGAAATTATTATTATTACTGTTATATCATCACTTCTATGTCAGTTAAAAATTTATTCTGGCCACGCAATTTTTTTTCTTATCATACTGAAAGAATGAAAGACCAATGTTATCATCTCTTTAACGTATGTCCAGTATAAGAAGTTTTTCAATAATAGATTGGTCTCCTCTGAGTTAGGAGAAACTTTTGAATAGAGGAGGAGTGAAAGAGTTAAAACAGACGGACAAAATAACATAGTTCTTTCTTCCTCTCTTACTCTCCCTCTCTCTATCTATCTATCTATCTATCTATCTATATCTCTCCTATTCTATTCTATTCTTAAACTATCTAAAACCTGATAGGATGAAAAAGTATTGATTCCCATCATTTCCCTGCATGCTTTTTTTTGTGTACTTACAAACATTGTTGTGTTCTGATTGTTATTTTATTGATGTGATAGGAAAATGATATGATTTCATTGTATGAAGAAGATCGATAGAGACTAGCTAGCTAATGATAAACTTGAGAGTTCGAGAAAATAATTTAAATGTGAATTTCAAAGAGAAGCATTGTGTAACAGTGAAATAAGCATATGATAGAAGAGTTGTACACAAAACAACAACAGCAACAACTTGTATTATCCAACAGATACAAGTATTATATTAACAGTTGTCTATGTCAGCCAGACGCTATCTATCAGCAACAACCTATTGTAGGAGAGAACAAACCAGATTCCAGTGGAGGAGGAAATCAGGATGAAGAGCTGTAAGTGAATAGGAGACACATTGAGGGAAACACACACACACACAACTGCGTCATAAGATAAGCTCTCACTTGGAATCTCCAATGCCAAAGGAAAAGAGGAAGGCCGAGGAACACATTACGTCGAGAAATGGAGACACATGATAAGAATGAACGAAAATTGGACAGAACTAGAAAGGGAAGCCCAGGACAGAGTAGGTTGGAGAATACTAGTCGGCAGCCTATGCTCCATTGAGGGTGACAGGCGTGAATGAGTAAGTAAGTAAGTAAGAATAAACAATATTACACTCATCTATTGATGACGTAACCACCAAGATTCAAATGTTCTTGCCTAAAATAGAAGTTGATGAGAAATACAAATGAAAAATCTTCTTCATTTATACTGTTTGGAATTAAAAACTAAATTCAAAAAACTTACACCTTGTTCACTATCACCGAATTGTATTCCAAGAGTGTTCATTGCTCTAAGTATTGCAACCATTGATTGAATAGTATTACTATAAACAACCGGTTTATACTGTTTATTATCTTCTTGTGTAAATCCACCTTCATGAATAATTCTATGGGAGAGAGAGAGAGAGAAAATAACAAGACAGTAATTAAGATAAGTTGTGCAATAAACGAATAAGTTGATCCCCTTTTTTTTGTAAAAAATAATCTACATGATGATGGTATGTATATAAGCCAATCAGTCAATAATGATCAACACGTACAGTCTGGTGTATAAATATACGTTGGTTCAAGTTGGCATATCACATTAGGCCAGTCAGTTAGTCAGCCACAACGTAGAACTTTGTACTTATGTACATCAGTTAAAGTTGCCATACTACATTAGCACACAGACAGATCGGATTGTCAATTCAAATCCCATAGTACTATAGGTAGTAGTGTGGTGCGAGCTACTTATAAGTAGTATATGACGTGAGTGTCAACGTAATGTCTGGCAGCAGAACATGGAAGAAGATCAAGAAAGGAAGAGTTAGAACACAATGGAATTTGTATGAAACGCATGAATAGTGACAATGGATTGATGTTGTTTGGCAACAGGAACAGTCCAGTTCGATATGATGGACTGATATTTTGCAAATTAACGATTTACGATATGGTTTTCCAATTCTATTGAGTAACTCTGTAATTTTCGCTAAATACAATTCGGTTGCCCCACCTATGTTCTCCTTCACTACAGTAGTAGTAATATCAGTAATAGAGAATATTAAACACGAATTAAAATCCAGTGAAATAAATTTAGAAAGAGAAAGGTAAAGGTGATGAGGAATTCAGAAGATTAGAATTTACAAGAAGAATGGCTACACCTGAGCTATTGCATACTAAACCATAGAAAGCCAGATAGTATTGAACGGTACATTTCATTCTAACTAGGAAACTATCAGTAGTGAGGATGCATGAGTAAAACATTGAGTGTAATAACTTCAGGTATCTCTCTACAAGGACAATATCTTCAAACCATCTAGTCAGATATTGGAATCGTCATTTATTGTTATTAGGTGAAAACTGACTCATTTCATGGTAAGGATAACAGTGTCCTAATATATTATTATTATTATTACCATTACTTAAACACACAGTTATTAGTACAAAGGGACATCTAAGTATTCAGGCGCTACACAAGTCAATGTATTTATGTGTGGACTAGGACAGTCCATAGGTGCTTAGATCGAAGAAGGTAGTTTTCTTAGAAAACTATTCCCCGAGTCTTTGACCTACAGGCCTAATCCATAAGGCAACAGATCAACATTAAGGGATGCAGTCTCATGGTGGTCAGTGATCAACAGTAGGATCATGCACTACTTTATCCATCAGATTCTTTAAGCGCATGTTCACCAATGGTTTGGAATCAGAGTTTCCCGATTCCCTTAGATGGATTCTCCATACTCACCATCCGGATTTAAGGGCCGGGGATTCACTTTTTGTCCCTCAAGTTTAGTTAACAACACCTCCATCACAAGAAGGAAGTGAGTAAGACTTCTCCGGTAGCCGGTAGATATGCGTGTTCTCTTATTGACATTTCAGGAAATTCATTTGAATATTAGTCACCAGCTGGTTTCTTTTAATCTATATTGGATAAAACACTGTTCTTAGCATCAACAATTCGTGGTGAAAAAATAACTTTTAGGTATTTAAGAAACCAATCAATTAACCAAATTTAAAATGAAATGATGATTTTGAGCCTCCTTGATAATATTGATTGTTGCTTCACTTGCAATTAATTCCACAGTTTGCGTCCAAAGACTTATGCATACACACATTTAATTATCAAAAAAAGTAATTCTATTTCAGTAAATTGGAATCAGTTGAAACTGATCGCGAAAAAAATATTTTAGTCATACAGAAAAAAAACTGATATACCATCGCCTGGAACCCTTTTAGGGTTAGTGTTACTGTCAGTCCCAAGCCTTTGGATAAAGGAGGAGAGTTGGGCATAGGGTTAGCAAGCCATCCCATAGAAATCCAATTCGCTAAAAAAAAATGCTAACCAGAAAAAAATTTGCTGGTTGGCAGCCTATGCTCCATTAGGGGTAACAAGCGTAAGTAAGTGGGAAAAAACACTAATCTAAAATCTCTACAACATCTTATACCGATAATAATCATGTTCACATCATTAGTGATTAGCTATCTTTATGACTGAATCATTCCCACAACAGCACACGAGACCAAATTGTTCGTTCCGTTCTCTTATATGGCTGCGAAACATGGCCGTTAAGAGTAGAAGATGTTCGTAGGTTATTAGTATTCGATCATAGATGTTTAAGAAGCATTGCTCGTATATCGGGGGACAGTCGAGTAAGCAATGCTGTCGTTAGGAAACGAGTACTAGGTAAGGATGGCAGATCAATTGATTAAGTGGTGAAACTTCATCAGTTGAGGTGGTCGGGACATGTATTACGTATGACTAACCACCGACTGCCTCGACGAGCTTTGTTTTGTGGTGTAGGTGTAAATTGGAAGAAAGTTAGGGGCGACCAAACCAAAACATGGCACAAATCCATGAAGTCACTGACAAGTGGACTAAGTCATGTTGGTAGATGTAGGCTATCTGGTTAGGGTCCGCGAGACGAAAGTCACCAATGGTTAGAGACCTTGAACGACATGGCTCAGAATCGTTTGCAATGGCGCAGGTGCATCCACTCTATGTGTTCTCTCTAATTCTAACCTTCTGAATCCTTCATAACCTCTTTCCCTTTCTAAATTTATCTCACTGAATTATACTTTTCGAATCATATCTTTGCTCCCTAATCTTCTTCATTACTGCTAATACTTCTACTATCACTATCACTCTTAGATTTCAACTGACAGTTGCGCCTCTGTGCTGATGTGGTATGGCAACGTGAACCGACGTACGTACGTACGTACGAAGTTCTACGTTGTAACTGACTGACTGACTTATCCCGCATTCACAACCCTAACTGTTGAGAAGTTGTATATACTTGACAAAACTGCAAGTCCAATGCTTCCTAGCTTTGAATAAGTAAATCTAGTTTAAGCCTGGTTTAAGCCTTTTAAAAAAAACAAACATAAAATGGCTTCGTAAAAATTGAACTACAATTCACCAATTCATCAAAATTAATTGGATTTTTAATCAACAAATTTATGGACAATTAAATTCGATAAAATTTTCTAAATTACAATTGTGTAATTAATTGATTTGACTTTTAACTAACTAATACTAGTCAGTCAATTATTAGATTTGTGTAATGAATATTATTAGCCCAAAAGAAAAGATTAAATTAAGAAATATAATCAATAACACTGAAAATTAATCACAGTACTGTTGATTTTTTTTTTAATTGTGTTAATTAATTTTTCTAACAGTTAGTAGAATAAGATAATACTATTATAAATTTTTAGCTTTACTCAAACATAACAAGACATGTAATCTTAATTGTTGAGAATATTTTATTTATTTATTGATTGGTACAACAGAGCATGTAAATATGTATTCATAACAGAAATTATTGAATTTAC